>JASANE010020371.1:0-11753 GCA_030248225.1 Trileptium ribeirensis | reverse complement strand
TGTGTCATATTCTGGTTCAGTTGGTGTATTGCTACGGCTAGTAGTGATTTAGTATTACGTCAGTCCAAAAGATGAAACTAAAGTGGTATTGTAAATGTATGTACGACCATATATTTATACCACAATACTCAAATTATTTAACACCTAAAAAGTGTGTGAGTATCATGATTAAACAAGATTAATTTATTTTGTCTTGATAAATATAGAAACATGCTTCAAGCACTTGCTGTATTGGATCGACTCGGTGTTAGACTGAAGGTGATATGAATATGAAAGTAGTTGTTAAATTTATTATTAAAGTAGCTATATTATGCTCAAATTACCAAATTGTTAGGTGTAACGATTTAGAACATTTAGTTGATCAATGTAATATTTTAGGTATTGATGAACGTCAATCTTTAAATGGAATCTTGTATATGGCAACATATATAATGCAATGGTGATACTTAAAGATAAAAATATCATTTTTTGTGTCATTTACGGAGATCAATTAATTAGCGATTAGTAAATGATACGAATATTGTGACAATTATTAATCTTTCATTAGTTATCTATATTAATTGAACCATGAATGTCAAATTCAATTATTTAAATTTTGCCATTAAAGTAACTGATATTATTAAATTACCTGAGATGCTAAATGTTAGGCTTAATAAAGGTTTACAACCAGTTATATATGATTATTATGTGCAGTCCAACAGATGAAGCATTGAATTGTAGCATTAAAATGATGTAGTGAGTCATCAAACATGTATCTTCAAGCAGTGAATATGGTTTTTGTATTTAGCTGGATTAATTAGAATATTTCTGGTAAATGACAAAAGTTGAATCAAGTAATTGGTCGAATTTTGGCGATATTGAATGTTGTGACATTAAGAAGACCCCTTATGGAGCGCTCGGATATTTTATGTTATGAATTTATTCTTCCTTGTTATAACTTCAACTTCATGGTAATGTTTGTAATTTTATGTTATAAAAAGGGAAAACAGGGCGCTGGTTTTTTTGAGCAAGAATTCAGTTTGGTTGAGCTACGTGTTTTTGGGAGCGAATGAATGCCATTCAGTTTCACTAAAGCGATCAGAAGAAGAAAGATGGCAACTTTAGAGTACCGTGATCTTGATAGATGACAATAAGATCGTTGTATATAGTTTCTCACAGATATTTCATCGATTTTAGATTTTGGCATCGATTTATACGTACATTATCGCGGAAGGTGACCCGGATTGGCAAAAATGCGTATTTTCATTGAGAAGGGTGTGCTCGGATTACGTTATAGGCATCGCAGATTATAAAAATTTTGCTAAAATTAATCTTTAAACTTAAAATTGGCAGTAGCCTTGAATTTTGTCTCTTGTCATCAATTGTACGTACTATGTCACGCAAAGTGATTAATAGTAATTTTAGGACCTGTAAGTATAAATATCCGTTTGGTCTATTTAGTTGTTTTGGGAGCTGTATTCAATATAAAGCAAATGTGATACAAATGAAGGAAATATGATTTTGGAACAACGAATTTAGCCTGCAACATAGAAAACGTGGCTTATTTAAAATCAGCGCCAAATCCCTGTTTTTCTTTTTTATAAAAGAGAACTAAACATTGGCATTAGTTTTCTAGTTATAATTTATGATACGTATATAATCAATCTAATAAAATAATAATTTGTTTTTTTTGCTGATGGTGATATTTTTGTAGCATTTTGTGTTTTTATTTATGTTGGTATTTGTTTGGAATGCTGCAGGCTGGTATGTTATGGTATGAGAGGTTGAAATGATATTGAGGCTGAAATTGGTTTGATTTGCTTGGTGATATGAAGTGAGTTTATCTTTTGTCTTTGTGCTGCCCTATTGTTGGAATTTGGGTTTGTATATTTGGTTGTTGCTTTTGCTATGTTTGTGGCTCTAGGGTCTATCGTTGTGATAAAGGGCGCAGTGCGATGGTGGAAAAAATACTATAATGTTGTTGCGCTTATAGTAATGCCTTACTCATCCATTGAATGATATAGGGCACAGTGAGATGGTACTGCAAAATAAATACTTATAATGTTGTTTTGGCGTTATGTTGTCATAATGCCTTACTAGTCATAAATAATATAGGGCACAGTGAGGGTAGCAAAGTATATCAAAAAAACTTATATTGTTGTTTTTTTGTTTTGGTGTTGTTTTGGTATTATTTTTTTCATAATGCCTCACTAGTCATAAATAATATAGGGCACAGTGAGATGGTACAGCAAAATAAATACTTATATTATTGTTTTGGCGTTATGTTTTCATAATGCCTCACTAGTCATAAATAATATAGGGCACAGTGAGATGGTACAGCAAAATAAATACTTATATTGTTGTTTTGGTGTTATGTTTTCATAATGCCTCACTATTCATAAATAATATAGGGCACAGTGAGATGTGGAATTTTATATCTTACAGGACCAGGGCAGTACAGCAAAATAAATACTTATATTGTTGTTTTGGTGTTATGTTTTCATAATGCCTCACTATTCATAAATAATATAGGGCACAGTGAGATGGTACTGCAAAATAAATACTTATATTATTGTTTTGGCGTTATGTTTTCATAATGCCTCACTATTCATAAATAATATAGGGCACAGTGAGATGGTACTGCAAAATAAATACTTATATTATTGTTTTGGCGTTATGATTTCATAATGCCTCACTAGTCATAAATAATATAGGGCACGGTGAGGTGGTACAGCAAAATAAATGCTTATATTGTTGTTTTGGGATTATGTTTTCATAATGCCTCACTAGTCATAAATAATATAGGGCACAGTGAGATGGTACTGCAAAATAAATACTTATATTATTGTTTTGGCGTTATGTTTTCATAATGCCTCACTAGTCATAAATAATATAGGGCACAGTGAGATGGTACAGCAAAATAAATACTTATATTGTTGTTTTGGTGTTATGTTTTCATAATGCCTCACTAGTCATAAATAATATAGGGCACAGTGAGATGGTACTGCAAAATAAATACTTATATTGTTGTTTTGGCGTTATGTTTTCATAATGCCTCACTAGTCATAAATAATATAGGGCACAATGAGATGGTACAGCAAAATAAATACTTATATTGTTGCTTTGGCGTTATGTTTTCAAAATGCCTCACTATTCATAAATAATATAGGGCACAGTGAGATGGTACTGCAAAATAAATACTTATATTATTGTTTTGGCGTTATGTTTTCATAATGCCTCACTAGACATAAATAATATAGGGCACAGTGAGATGGTACAGCAAAATATATACTTATATTGTTGTTTTGGTGTTATGTTTTCATAATGCCTCACTAGTCATAAATAATATAGGGCACAGTGAGATGATACAGCAAAATAAATACTTATATTATTGTTTTGGCGTTACGTTTTCATAATGCCTCACTAGTCATAAATAAATCAAAAATTGACAAACATTTTTCGTCCTCGCAGTTGATAAATTTGATATTGTATAACACATTCCTTCAGGAAATTACGGTATTTTCCCCATCACGGTATATACGTATTATGTTATTGCGAAGATGTTTCAGCAATCAATATTTGTCACATCTTTTATACAATCTTCCAAGCTGTATGAGTAAAATATCTGAATTTAGACGCAATTACAAAATCGTGTTGTTATCTTTATATCACCTCTAAAATTTCGGAGAAGTCACGATATTCCAATTAAAATATTTGCCCTAAATGTGGGTGTTATAGGTCCTTAAATTTTAGAAAAACAATTCTAAACATCCGCACGTCGGAGCCTAGCTACAATGTCGTAGTTTTTCTAAAAAATCAGCAATTCAATGCTATAAATCAAGTTTAACGTAACAGTTGTTTTTCCGAAATTCACACAGTCGAAGAGCGACTCGAAAACTTAATAGTTAAAAGATATAGAATGACAATAATTCTTAGTGTAAATTAAAAATACTATACCACGTTCAATGAAATAGTCATGCGTTGAAAAGTTCTCCAAAGTAATTGAATATTTGTGGCTGTTTTTCTAGAATTAAACTACCTAAATTTTAATTGTGAGCAGCGCACATATACACATATTTTGTATGTTGTATATTTTAAAAATTTTTTTGCCTTTAAGGAACTTGCTGCTCGCTTTAAACTCTGTAAAAGTGCCCTGTGCGACAAATGGTGTCAATAATTTGTATAAAAACCAACTCTTTATTATAAATTTCAGAAACATTAGAATTTAAAACGACTAACTGCCAGCAAAGTTAAATTCTTATGTTGATTTTTAAGATCTGAATTTAATATACTCAGCCTATTTTGTATTTTTACAAAAATTATTGCTTTTCAAAATATAATATTATTTACATAATTTCAGGTTTGTCTATGTATCGGATGTATTTGAGCCAACTGACGCTGGATCTGACAGCCAAGTGAGTATAACTATTTTGTTACAGACTATTTAAAGACTACTGTCTCTAACCCACATCCAGTTTATTGCTGCAATGCAGAACGTGCTAAAGTCGGCTTCAGAAGTTTATATTTTAACTGTCGATGTATCATTTCACGGGTAATTTTGAATGTATCTTTACTTGTAACGGCCAAGGGATCTTCTGCAAGATTCGAGATAGGTGATATGTTTTAACAGACTTTTGCTTGGATGAAAGCTCGATAATTCTCATGGTGTTCTGAAACCCCATGGCTTTGCTACACAGAAAACTTAAACATTGTTAATCTATTGATGAAAAATGCTGTTTTTCTGAAAATTCAATACATTGGTTTAGGTTTATAACTGCTGCGGTGAAACAAACAATTTGAAAAAGTTCATTCAAATCTCTCGTTATGCTGTGTTAAACGCGGAATTTTGCTAAAATGACAGCTCGGAATCAGTATCGTGTATAGCTCTGAGACTACTACATGTCCATATATATTGTATTATAACGCGTATACAACTAAGCCATGACCTTATTTTGCAATTAAAGAATTACAAATGCCGTTGATTTTGGGATAGTAATTGCAACATCGTCTGAAACAGCGACTCAGTGATTACACATCATTACTTGCTATACTGCCCTGAAAGTACAACCATAAAGTAGAGTTTCAATTTTCTTTAAGAGAAAGGTGTCACAGCAATGTCATGATGCGAAAGCCCTTTGGTTGATACATTGTATGTCCTCGGTTGCTGATGTGGTATAGAATAGCATAAAGGCAAAAACCAATTTTTGGTTTCCAACAAATGCCAGCGCGTATGGCCTTGCTGAGAAGCTTATTATGTAGCTTCTTTTGTATATAATTGTACTTGTGCCGTTCTCCATACGGACGAACAGATGCTAACAGGTTTTTCTGTGTTCGGATTTCTGCAATTCTTGAGCTAAAAATAAAATCATAAAAAATTACCTTTACCGTATTTAGTTCCTATGTTTGAATTCGTGGTATGAACGAAATTTTAGCGTACACATTGAAAACCATCTGTATTTATAGTTGCAAGCGTTCTAATCCTGTACATTATCAAGCTATATTTCCTAATTTATTTTCAGTACCAAGTTCCTCAGAGAAGTAGAGCAGTGAATTTCCTAATGATACATATTTTAGTCACATAAACCATTTGCATGGTGAAACTGGTAGATCTATAATTTCAGTATTTCCTATGTTAAAAGACAATCAGATATTATATTGAATAAAGACACTAATGTAATATAATTCTTAAATATATAATATAACTTAAATAGATAATATAACTTTTTATGGCGTCCATTTAGCCCTATAAATGTTTCACCTAAAATGTGATCAGGCAAATCCGAGACGCTTGCCGCATGCTACTTTCGAACGTTTATAGAGTTTGTAAGTTTCTATCAAATGATCGCAGTTCACTTGCGCAATACCAGAAGTATAATGCACAGCCTGACAAAAATGTGAAAATAATATGAAAGCATGGCGGCTGTGACAATAACATTAATTGATTTTTTAGGTATTTATTTCGAATTCGTTTGATGCAACAACGCACTTTGAAACAACATGCGCCGATGTATTAGATATATTCAAACGTGGAACTGGCGAGGATTTTGATTTTTCGAAAATTGTTCATTTGCAGCTCGAAGAAGCGGACTAAAATTCTTAGACATCTGTTAAATGTTAATCGTCTGAGATAATTCCAGGATCAGTTAATAATAACTAATAAAGCGTGCTATTCTGTAAGCAAACTATTAAAATTGCATGAAAACGACCATTTGTGTTTGAGAGCCAATGTATTGCCCACCTAAGCCATTTCAGAATAGTGTTATTATAACTTTTCCAATATACTTTGAGTAGAGTTTGTGCCGGTGCTTTTCAAAAAGATAACACATTAGAGAATCACATTTTTAGTTCCAAATTTAACTGCTGACAATTGCAATAGTTTCTTACAGAGAGTCCGCTGCACTGATAACCATTTTAATTGATCCAAAATTTCATTGTAAAGTATATCAAATTTATCACAACTACGAGTTTTAAATTATCCATTGTTGCATGTGATATAGAATGTTCGTAAATGTATTTTTCGTTTATAACCACTATTTATAATCCTAACTAGCAACTTTTCATGTCTCATATAACGTTTTTGGTTTTAAACTTCGTATATGTGTTAGATATTTTCATTTGACAAAATAACGCAGAGAATGATAAGATTCGTAATCCACTTACTGTACGAAATGTTCTTTCAGCATCAAGGTGTCATTTCAAAGTTACATAAGACCATCCAAATTCAATACAAACATTTGATAAGCTCTTTCTGTCCGGGTTTAGCTCATGTTTAACTATTAATTTACGTTATGAAATATTTACGTTTTAGCTATACGAATCCTATTTTGTATTATGCCAAAAGCATTTTTGATAATGAATAGCATAGAACAAAATTGTTTTATAGTGTAAACATGTCTTAAATCACGCAAGATTGTCTGTATAAAAATATTAAAAAGCATATAACCTTCTTATTTTATTTCCCCAATCCAATTGTGTTTCACAATACATTATCTGGTTTCAACCCAATAATTAGACGTTTACCGCAAGTCCAGGTACCATAGCTTGATGAGCGAGAAATCATTCTAAGGTCTGTTTAGGATCAATATGGAGCCCAACATTTGAGGTACTTGATTAAAATCAATACTCTTGATTAACCCTTGTCGAACAACGGTTCATCGTTTGTTAGTTAGTTTAACAAGCGTCTGTTGCTTAGCAAATACTATTACGTTCAGATCACTTGCTACTTATTACGAGGAGGTCTTACACACGTCATGGTTTTCAATACTCAAACGACAATATTCGTAGAATTTTGCAGATCAGCTATATTTTAATTTTTTCTCTTAACGCCTTTTAGCAATTTTATGCTTTTTGTGCGATGCAATTATTCTGTTGTGCTTTACCTTATAAGCTAAAAGAATGTTACCAAATGTTGTGGCATAAATTCAGCATGAATTAAATGTGTTTCAGTTTAAATAAAGAATGTATTTTAGTGTTATAAGCTTAAAATATTTTTGGCGCGTTTGAAACCATGTGTACAGAATTCCATTTGGCTCAAGATAGTTATTGCTGCTTTATGGCTATAAACCTGCATGAGTAACGTCATAAAGCTGTATTATCAGTATTTTGGTATTCCACAGCTATACTGATATATGTGTTTATCACATAATTCACGATATGATTTTCGGGAAATTTATGCACGATTCAATACCGTATTGAACGCGCGCTGACTTTGTATACGACATTGTGCCAACTCGTTGACTTGATCCAATGCGGAAACTACGAATCCAGCTGTCACCATTTTTGCTGGCTTCTCGCATTTTTTCGCGCCGAGCGCTTACATTGCGAACAAATTTGGAAGAATTGTTCGCAAATTCAACGCAGGTACAATTCATTCATGCGTTGTACTAAAATCTATAGATATTGTTCTTGAATAACATGCCCCAGGCAAAAATTTGCTGCCACGATTAAACCATAAATCTAACATGTATCAGCACCAAAATAAATAAATTACAAAGTTACGCTCTGCTTTATCAGATTTTGTTAATATGCTGAATTATTAAAACCGCCGATGTCGTTAATAATTATTGAAAGATATCGTTACTAACTCTAACCTTAAGCTTATTTGAACTAACATAATACAAATTTGCAACTATTCTGGATTTTAACATAAACCGTCGCTTAAATACAATATTTTCATGTGTTATGCAGGGTGTCCGCTTAATGGTAATTCCTGGAAATACCTGATTTTGTACAATAAAACAGAAATTCCGTTTTTGAAAGGATGGTGGAAATTTTGGAAATTGTTTGTCTAGTGCTCCACAATTTGGAAGCTGTTTTCAAACATAGTGCTTCCGATGTAAGACATAAAGAAACACACATAAACGGGAGAGGTGATATTCCCAACATAGAATTCATTCGTCATCACTATATGTTGTTCTCTAATCTCATCAATTTCTTTTTGCCCGAAACCGTGGCACTAAAAGTTGGAGAATTTTGGAAAAAATTGAAAGTGCCTCTGGAAGTAGCTGGACGAGCATAATTAGATTTGGGCAGGCACCCTGGTTATATATGGCTATTAATAAAACCTTTTCTTTTTATGTAGTAATGCAGGTGTATTACAACAACAACAAATTTGCAAATGTTTTTGTGTTACATCTTTGCAGTAGTATTTTCTAATAATTCCGGTAAAATAGTAACAGCTACGACAGTAACCAGTAGTATGGGGTGATACGTTTGTAACAGATTTTGAAAATTTAACAAACAAAGCCTTGATAGTGCAAATCACTGCCGGTTCCAAAAATTTCTGACGGAGGGATGCTTCCTCGACCCATCGTTACTGAACAAAACCTTCTTCAGTTGTTATTCTAATACGTTTTGTATTTTTTATTTTTTCAAATTTTTAGGGGATCAGGTATGATCTAGGATTCAGGTATGATCTTGGAGCTCAAGCCCACTCTCTGGATCTGCTTGTGATGCAATTCAGCTATTTTGCGTGGACACTTCGTTTTTGTTTTGCTGTTACGTTCCTTGCCTGCAAAAGCTAACAAAT
The DNA here is from genome assembly GCA_030248225.1 of Trileptium ribeirensis. Classification (NCBI taxonomy): domain Eukaryota; kingdom Metazoa; phylum Nematoda; class Enoplea; order Enoplida; family Thoracostomopsidae; genus Trileptium; species Trileptium ribeirensis. The sequence goes on along the minus strand of JASANE010020371.1, from coordinate 2,746 downwards.
TTGTACATCTAGTACTTTTTGACGCATCAACTTTATTTATCTTTATCCCGCTTTCTGCACGTATTTTTGTGTTTGATTTATGATACTGCTTTTTGCATATGCCTATTAAATTTTATGCTGCTGTCTTTTATGTATTTGCAGTTTGTGTGGTATTGTATCAGTTCAGTTGTTATAGAGTACCTTTGTAATTGCCGGACGCTTGTGATAATTGAGCTTATTGTTATCATTATAATTATTATCATAATGTAGCAATCACGTATTATAATAGCGTTATGTACTTAAAGTATTTTCGCTTATATATACACTGTTAAGCAATATTATCGGTTCTCTTTGGTACAATATACACTCCCACAAGTTAGGTACATGCAGCCACAGTTTGCAATGTATAAATAAATTCCGAATCTAGCTCTCAACTGTAATGTAAGATAAACAGATGGTAAGAATAATATATAATAATATTTACACGCAACTTATGCAAACATAGATTTAGTTGGCAATATTTTTTTAATTTTTTTTGGCCACTGATAACCCAAAAATTAACACAAATGTCGTCATGACGAACATTGTTGAACCCACTCTTTATGCCGAATTTAACAGTACCTGAATTACCTGGGTACTTTCAAAATTGACAACTTCTTAGCAGGAGTATAACCTAAAAGAACCATATAATAATTATAATAATTTTAAAGGCAATTGTTGGAAGTTATGAGGAAAATTTGGAAAGACTTCTCAAATTGCGCATGTACTAATCAGACACTAAATGCGCGACCTATTTATGCTGCATTATAATCAACCTTGCATTACTTAATACAGTTTAAAATAGTTTTGTGAGCTATTGGTTCGCTTATGATTATGTTAAACAATAAAATATGTAAAATGTAAAGCATCGGTCACTTTCTGTTCAAAAGAGCGCTCTATCACTTAGTGTGGCTGTCGTTAGTGGGTACACAATGAACCCATATCGAGTTTGTCTTGAAATTTGATTTACCATATATATTGTGCGTGTTCGACAACTCGATGTTCCCTCGCCGAAATTCGAAGTCAAAACGGTATGTTACATCCGCAAAATATCAGCTTAAGTGGCTTAATTGAACTTGCCACCAAGAAGGTATTTTCCAGACTTCCATCTAGCTTAGGTTGTTATTATTAAGCTTAGATATATGGGGTAATGTTCGGGCAGAATATAGTACACACACTCCCGCAATGATGCCCAAAGATAGTATTAGTTTTTTTTGCTTGTGCAATTACCCTTCTATCCGTTTTTTGCCGAAATAGCTATTATTTTTACGATGCGCACTACCGCTTGGCTCCACAACCTAGATAACCTTTAAGGGTGCAAGTGAAAGGCATTCTATGCCGATCTCGATATATGCAGAGCCTAAGCCTGAACTGTAGAGTTTATAATGTGTTTTGGAACACCTACAAGTCGTCGCAAATACTGCCTAGCATTGGCTAAATGTAATTTTGCCGACAAAGTCTAAAATATAGGGAAGGTGTAGTGCCTAGGTAACCTTTAAGGGCTCAAGTGAAATGCATTCAATGCTGATCTCGATATATACAGAGTCTAAGCCTGAGCCTATAGAGTTTCTAATGTGTTTTTGGAATACATCCAATTCGTCGCCAATACTGCCTTGCATTGGCTAAGTGTAAGTTTGCCCACACTCTAAAATATATACCTTAGGATGCTTCCTGACCAAGAATTTATCTCAGATATTGCTAAACTTGACTTGTATAATGAGGGACAAACCGATATCGTAACTCAACATAGCACCGTTGGATTGGAACGGTTGTGGAACTCCCGTTTAATAATTAATGATTCATTTAGTATTTCTTTTAGAAACCCAAATATTCACAATACTAATCAATTCGTGTGCTGAAAGACTTCTTCACAAACTGTGACAGTTATTCGGCGTTTGCGTTATAAAATGCCCTATATGAAAGTTTTGTCTGCCAATACACCTTACCACGGTATCCAGCAGTGTATACGGTACATACCTACACTATACAATAGAACAGATAGTGTACGTGACACCATCAACTTAACTGTAGTGTCTAAAACGATTACTTTTAGCAGGGTACGGTGCCACAGACACCATACACAAACACATTTATACAAGGATTGTAAATAACAGAATAGACTATCTGACACCTTTTTAGAAAAAAATTAATGTGTATTACGCTATACTACAACTATAATAATACGCTATACTATAACCCGCCCCACGCTACTTATGTATATTGTCATAAAACACCATTAGAAACATGGAGTCGAAGACACCGTATAATGTACTAGGACCAGTTCTGGCCCTAAGGGATCCCAGCTGCACCACCATTTTTCTTGGCGGGGTGCCCGGACAACCCTGGCTTCCACGACTCCCCGGTGATCTATGCGATGACCTAAGGGAACCGCTTAGCTTAGTAGGCTGCCGGCGGGTTAACCAGGGTGTTCGGCCTGGCCCCTATATCGGCCCACGTATCTAGTGGTACGAAGGTCCCCCTGAGGGAGAGTCAACCCCTAAGCCTGCTCACAGGTAATAAGGCTGACTCGCCTTTCCCTCATTCCTATATAAATCGTAAATGAAGGTGTGGTTCCTTGTTTCGTGTGGAGACGCGGGAGCCTAGTTTGGACAATGAATTTAGTTGATTCCACCAGAGGCTCCTTGCCGAACTGATAGCTTTAGGGAACACCTGGAGCTCAATCCCCAGGGTTCTGGTATAGCGCGAGTAAATTTGGGTGGAGTCGTGC
>JASANE010020366.1:0-21900 GCA_030248225.1 Trileptium ribeirensis | reverse complement strand
TTTTGTTCTTCGTTCAGTTAGTACTACAGTTGATATTGGTGCTACCTCCTGTTTGATATTGGTGCCCCTTTGATAAAAATATATAGGAAATGGAAATATTTATGTTCCAGCGTTTTATTTTCTTATTTGAAGTACCTAAACGTTTACTTTGATACATCACACATGAAGGGGACGAGGTGCATTTTGGCAGTCTCGTATTAATGCAAATGAAGCATAAAGTTTGGTTTCTTTTTATAACACGCAAGAACCGGTTGGCGCGGGGGTAAGGCAGACAGGTACAATGTTAAAATTTGTAGAAGCTCATAATTCCCCAAATTTTGCTCGCTTTATAAGATGCAACAACATTCATAATATTTAAATTTGTAAGCTTCTCATTTATGCTCAAGGTCCGAGGCCCCCTTGGCAAGTGGGTGCGGAACCGCCGGGGATTGTTTGTCTTCGATCTCCCAGTGGGGTCAACCGAAGAGTGAGAGGAGGGCGGGCGGCTGAGGTGAAACGCAGTGACACATTCGACGAGCAAAATAGCACAAGATTTCAAGCCAGAATAGACCATAATAATAATCATCATTCTAGAGTTGGGTATCGGTTTGAATTTTCATGATCTGGCCGCCGCTTTGTCTTTTGTGCGCTGTTCTTGTTCGGGTTGAACCGCGATGACCACGGGTTTTTTCGTTCAACTTTTCACATTATATAGCTTTTTTGGCAGTTTGCGTGCGACATTGATAAAAATCACAACGTGAAGAACCTAATTTTTAGCTGAAAATTTTTGAAATATTTCTATTGATGGAAGTTGCTTATCAGCTAATAATGAGATCTGAGTATATAATAATGAGACCTCAGTAATCATACCAGACACTAGACACGTGCGCAACCAATGTGGCGGGGTCTGAACACATCTCGTGAAGCAACTTCCTAAACTCCATAACTTCCTGGGTCTGACCGAAAAAAGTTATGAAATTGTCAAATTTGCAAATATTTTGGTCCGCCTTTGAGGTTATAACAGTAGGGGTCGTAGTATACACAGCCTGTAAACCCTTTTTTGCTTCAAATCCAACATTTTGTGTTTTATCCAGAGATCCAGCAAATATCTCCCTCTTCTGAAACCGCAGCTAAGCTGTTCTTTCTTCTAACGTTATAACGTACGGCCCCTAAAGATTACTTGGATCCTATAACTTTGTAACGGTGGGATAGATTTCAAAAAATTACACACTAATCGACTTGTCTCATCAAGCCGAGTCGAATGATACCCAATATGACCATATTCCGAAGAAAAAAAAAATTTTGGGTTCCCGAGGTGGGACCATTGGGACCTCAAAAAATCGAAAAAAAAATTTGTCAGGGATGTGGGTAAAATGTGTATTTTCTGAACCAGCTCATCGAGCTGAATCGACTGGTACCAAAATTTTATCTGTAACTTCAAAATTGACGAAATTTCGGCTGGGGGGATAACCGAAAAGACCCAATACTCTTAGGTAGTACATACCTTTGAAAAAATTTCTAAAAAACATGGGTGTGTTTAAGACACCCTGTTGTCGACAGTGTGCCTGACTGTATATATGGTGTACATAGTTCCAAACGTTGGGGATATAACGTGGACCCAGCATTAGTCGGTTTACAGTTTTACGCATGTCCAGTTCAAGGAAGCTAATACCGCCATGATATGACTGTAAAACTAGTATAGTTTGCTTAACCACATTTCGACGCAGGCACGAGTACACACGTTTCACTAATTCCCGACTAAGTTTGACAACGCTACACATATAACTGAACGTACATAAATATATTTTTCATTGCGAAATAAATCTTATCATGATCCACAATATATGTGCCACTTGAAACTATATAACTGTATTTCCGATTTGTTTAGAGTCCCTGACCAAGTTTCGGTATCTTCAAAACCGTGTATATTAATCCAACCGCCATAAATTTGGAGTCTTTCTACAACATAATTTTCCAAGTGTACGCCAAGACACTAAACCTAATCGAAGTAATTCGGTTTTCTCTAATTTCCATCTCCTCCCTAAAAGCAGCACTATATACCATGTGTATACCATACAAAAATATGAAATGCGCGCTGTATCTCGTCACGTTTAGTCACCAAAATGCTTGTATCATCCGCAAGCTGCGCCCCTTACTATCCTCTTTTGACCAAAGCGATTGCTATTCAGTTGTTCACTGAACACAAATTTCATTTTTGCGTTAAAGAACAGAAATTAGTCCGTTTCATATTCTATACATTATAATTTGAAAATGTTCGCGAATACATTGGTGTTAAAGTACAGGGGCCGAATTGCATTCGCTAATGACGTTATGGAACAGAAAAATGTCGAAATGGGATACGGCTATTGAAATCCGAGTTTTGTTCGCTAACAACGTTTTGTATATGGTGTCAAAAGAGGATGGTTGGGGGCGCATCTTAAGTTTACTCTTGCATCTGTCGTATCGTGTACCGGGTTCCTAAGATTACTTTACCTTCTTATAGCCGAGGAAATAGATTGCCAATACGAACTATATTTGGGCAATATGATTGCTCGAAGTTCAAGGTAAAATTATGCAGTTGTGCTTGCACAATCGCGAATCAAACAAAACTCTAAATCGCTTTCTAAAACAACGCTCACACTTAAAAAAACATTGCGTTTAATAAAAATTAACAAATAGATTATATATATAATATACAAGAAACAGTTAGTGAATGACGGAATATATACAGATACATATACACTGTCGAAAATCAAACCAAACCCATATCGCAAAACAAAACATATAAAGAGCTTAATGGAATAGAACTACATGAAACAAGCATAACGGGAGAACCTAAAACATTTTATAATACATCGGAACGCTTTTACTTATGAAGGAATCCTACTGAACTCATTACTTAAATACTGATTTTCGCTGGCAATGGACAAAACAAATTGCAACAGCTGCGCTAATAAAATTTTGAATTTTAACTTGGTATAGCGATATAAGTTCAATAGGTATATAAAGCAGGACCAACCTTCAAAGTTTACCCTAGCTGTGTCATCATACATAATCGAAAATGACTTCTTAATCGTTCGCTAACGTACATTTCCATTAACTTATTTGCTTAATGAAATTTATAACTTGTATTTAACGTTTACGAAGAAATGCGTGCCACAGCTACGAATTAAACCCGGAATGCCTGATTCGAAGGAAACGGACATACAATTAAACCACTGAGCTTTGTCTACAGCCCTTCAGACTTACATCAAATCGCATACAAAAATAGGCCCATGTCAACTTTAGGCGCCGGACGTTATAACGTTAGAAAAAAAGAACATTTTAGAGCGGGGGGTTCGGGGGGCAGCAGCCCCCGACTTAGGCTTAGTACGTGGCTCCTATAGAGACCTTAGCTTAGGCTAAGACTAAGGCTTAGTATATCGAGAACGGTATGGCATGCATTAGACTTCGGCCCCTAACGTTGACATGGGATCAAAAATATAATGGTTATTTACGCAAAAATGTATGAAATGGATAATAAAGGTAATGTTTTGTAGCACATAACTTGTTTGAAGTTATGCAAGGCTATCATATCATAGAGTTGAAAAGTAGGACAAAAAATCTGTTATGTAAAAATATTGTTACCATAACTACATTATTATTATTTATTGCTACATTGTGGTAATTTCATACAAATATTTACAAAAATTCATACATTAAATAATTTAATACAAAAAATTAAGTAAATTCATACATTATAGATCATACAAGCATGATGTCCAATGAGTTTCCGAATTATGGATCTCGTAGTCAAAATATATATATATATCTGCGTACGCCAATGTCTAACATTTGGACTAAACAGCCTGTTAGCAGCCGATAACCCAAAATCGCCAGCAAACCATTCATAACTACCAAAAAAATGCATAAATTTAACCACTTACCATCTTTAGAAACTAACCATACTCAATAATTAGCCTGTCAAGCTCAACCCATTACAACATGCATATCAACGTAGATACCCAACAACAAAAATTCAAAATATTTAAATTCACCAAGAACAATAACTTTCTTTTTTTCAAGTGTCCAGAAGACAAAATACGCCGTGTTGATAGGCAATGCCGTACCCATGTAGCAACTGTGGATCCCACAAACACCACAACGGGGCCGTAAACTATTGTAACAGTTCAATGCGCGTCGTTCTCAGATCGTTCGCTTCGTCGGTGAAACTTGTGGTTGAGGCACTACACTCCGTTTGGCAACCACCAACTGTCGCTTGCTCGACGTTAGCGCAACCGTGTAGAAGAAATCGTCGTAGTGAACTGAACGAAAGTAATAAATAAGTTCATCCAAAAGTATTATAGCCCAACTATACTGTAATTATTCTGCGTTATTATTTTGACCCCTGTAAAGTTACCACTGATTTTGACAAGAAAATAGTATAAGTCTTTATACATATGCAACGGGTGAAGCATCTGCTCATAATTAAACGTACAGAATCGGAAACACCACACTTCTTTTCATACATGTTCGTAAAGGCAGAGGTGGATTATTCCCCTGAGGAGTCACACCCTCTTTGGCGCAAATCACGATCCCCCTACAGCAGGTCACACCCGCAACGTTCCCCCCCCCCCACCGCTCCGCGTAAAATTTCAGCAACAAGCGGTGGAAAATTGGCAACAGCTGAATGAAATTTTGCAAAAATTGTGGAAAATTGGCAGAAAAATTTTAAGTCCCAAAAAATTTCGAGGATTTATGCCTCACCTCACCTAGTACCCTCTCCACGCCAACAAGCTAATTCCTGCCTGGAGATCGAAGTCCCGCCCTCGCCCAGACACCCCAGCTATCCCCACTGGGACCTAGCACTTCGTGCATGTATGATTAAAGTTACTATACTTAATTGTCTTAATGACATTCAGGCATTACATGCTATAAGACCCGGTAATTTAAGTGCACATTCGCGTAAAAGCTATGAAGTATATAAGTTTTACAATTTGCTTGCAGCAACAACTTTCGAATATAACTTGTTAAAAATCTCGAACTCACGAACGAACATGGAATAAGCATCGAACTAGTAAACGTACACTTTTAGCAAAGAATGTAAATCGATCAGTTTTAGACGAAACAGAAGAGATGTACACTGCTGTCACAACTACTATAAACCCAATTCTCAGCTCCATTGTTTTCCTTGTCACAAGAATAACTGGGATGCTCCAGCCAAATTTATTTTTATTATTCATTCAACCTATCGCCAAAATTATTACACAGTACCGTACTATTTCAAAGTAGCCAGGTGAGTTCTTTGGGTGTCTGTTATGCGTGTTTATCTCCTAAATCAGGGGAATCAGTTAATCGCCCGAAGCAGACAGTTTATGCGAACTAAGCGATGGTAGTATGTCAGGATCGCGCTAACGAAATGGTTCTACCAACGAAAAATGTTACTCGAAAAGAATGGCACTCTAGCGCAGACTTTGGCTTCAGTCACCCGAAACAGAAGGCTGAACTATTACAGGTCAAAACAACACGAAATCGCATCTGGAGAAGCATCTAGCTTATGCAGAAGCTTCACAAAGGAATTCTGCGTAAGGATCAGCCGAACCGGATGATTCTGCTAACGAAGAATGCCACTCGACACGAATTATGACACTCTAGCGCAGAGAGTTTAACCACTCGATGGCTGAATTGTTACAGGATAAAACAACACGAAATCGCATATGGAGAAGCTTCTAGCTTGCCAACACAATAAACATAATTACTCTGCAAAACTACACAGAACGGAATTACTTTGCCTGCCGCAATATTTTAAAACCCCCGTTTATATAAATAAGGTTTATAAACAATGGGCTAGTTGTATGTGAAATATTGGCATTTTACAGAGCGTCAGAAGCCTGAGAACAATTTTATAAAAATATTTAAAATTATTTCTATATGTCAGTAAGAGCGCTTCCAAACGAAACTTGAACAAAGCAACCATTCTGAGTATTGTTTTTGAGTTAATCTGCTACGTATACATTGTTTCCTGCTGATATATCACTAGTAACTCCCAAAGTGAGGTAAAAGGCAACGAGTCTGACTACTCTGCGTTCGGTGACTATTTCGACGTTCCAAATTATTTACTGCTAATAGCATAATAATTAAAATAAATTTACCATGCACAAGAGCAACGTAGACAAAACCAATTTATCTGTTCGAAATTACTGAAATTAACTCATCTATAACGTTATATTATTACTAACTCTATCGAGATTGCAGAACGCAGTGAAGCATAGGTACACCACACCTACGCATTTTGCGTACACAGCCAATCAGCTCTCGATAGCATACGTCGATATGCCATGTGTGCACATCACACTATACCGCACAAGTTAGAACAAAACTAACACAGATAATAAGTTTCCCGTGGTCCAAAACCCCCAAATGCAAGCTATCAGCGTCCCAGGACGTAACAGTAAATTTAGGAAAGTTGGGTCGATGAACCATGGCGGCGCCATACCCCCGCACCCATAGAACCATGGATCGCAGAGCAAAATCAACACCAACAATGGCTTTGGCATGCCCGAAAACCCCCAAGTAAAACATTTCAGCCACCCAGGACGTCAGAACAAATTTTCGAATTTTGGGTCGAGGAACCACGAGGGTGCCATATCTCAAACCCCATAACTCTAGAACCCGAGCATTAATCGAAAAACAAAAAAAAGAGATATCGGCATTTATGATATTTTAAACCAATAAGTTAATTTAATATGACGGAGGCGAAGTACACCATGCAAATTCTGTTTTGAAATTCATTCGATGAATTCATTCATTCGAGGCCAAAATTTCAAACATCCATAACTCTTTTAACTATTTTTGAAATTTTGTATCTACAATGAATTTTTTGTATCTTACTCGTTTCGTATTTTGATTGAATTCGAGTAGAATGAGAGAGCGAAGCGAGGTCATTCCACTAGCGAGCGAGTGGAACGAGAATTTCCAATTTTGGCTGTGGAGGGGGTTGAGGAGTGTCACGGAATTTGAGATTCAATGTGTTTGCTGTCGTGGCGCTTGTCTATTTTGTTCCAGGACAACAGCGTCAAACAATTCTACTACAATGGACCTGTCCGACATCCCATCGATGATGAGTGACAACGACAATGGTGATCGCGAGCAGAAGGCAGTGGTGCACCCGGGCGTGCAGTTTCAGGTACCCAAGGTTCGTCTCCCTGGTACCTGGAATTGCACGCACTGTAATATTTTTCAGTGGTTAATATCTATGACATCATATGATATTGTGCTGGAATCGTCCTTTTATTTCGTCGACATCTTTCTCAGCATCTTCGTCTGTACTAACAGTCTTACATTGGTGACCCTACATACAGGCTGTGGCATTACATCAACATTACATTCATATCAGGGAATAACAACACAACACTGAGTGTCCGGAAAACTTTGTTAATCGAGCGACAGTGGTTTGTGCTGTTATTGACGACACGTCACGCCCACCGAAACGGGACGCAAATCAAGTGAGGACAGTAGTTAATTATCGTATCGCCAGCGTTGTAATCGACCGGGTTCGGCAAAGGTGACGGTGAATCGAGACGGTTACAATTAACAACGCGAACTTGATCGGACGATCGGTGAGTAAATATTCTTTCTTCACGATAAGGAGGTCCTGTCTGTGTGTCTGTCGCACCTGGATCTCGATAACGGTTGGGCGGATTTTAATGCAAGATAGCTCAATCGAACTGCAATCATCGATTTAGGCGTAGTGACTTAGCCCGATTTTTAAATTTTTTCCAGCGGGAAAAGTTATGGGGCAAAATGACGTCATTTTTTTCCATTTTTCGGGAACCCCCTCCAGTTTTTGCGACTTTTCTCAATAAGCAAAACGAGGTATCTGCAAACTAATAGGCCTATACCATGTAGCTTTACCAGGGCTTTCCAATGATATATAACAAGTTTTTCAACTACGTCCCAATCTGGAGTCTATAAGCTTATAGTTATCGCCAAATTTCATATTTGGTGAAAAGTCGTGGGAAATGCACCTAAGTGTGTGCTTATTGTTGGTTTTAGTGTCGAATATGGGTTTTCTGGGACAACAAGCTGATTGCGAGTGTCAAAAATATTGTGTGGGAAATATTTTTCACACTTCTGTTTCATACTTGGTATGAAAAATGAGATTTTTCTCAAGTGTCGGCTTGAATTCTTTAACGTTCTTTTCACGGTCAATTTAGGGTTTTATTGAATTATTAAATTGTTAGTTCATTGTTTTTATACTCGTTGTATGATGTTTTGTCTACTGCATACGTTGGCTATCGAAAGAGGCGGGCGTAACTATGACTCATCACTCACGGTTTATATAATGCTGCACCTGCGTACTGTGTGTAGGCTTTGTTTGTGTGTGCTTTCTACAACAGACTTCGGGGGATTGTTCTCACCACTCGAATTCTGGCTCGCAAGCGAGCTTCACTAGTTCTATTAGGTATGTATTTATGGCGTCAATTGTAAAAGTGATAACAAAAAGGAATCACTCCTAAACTTACTGCAAATCCGTTGAATATTGCCGAGACTCGAATCGGGAATAATCTTATGAACCATGGCATGGATTCGGTGCGCTAACCTTTCGTTGTTCTCCAGCTCACCCGTTGACTGAAATATTAGAATAAAAACGAGTAAAAACGTGGCTTGATTACACAATGAAAGTACAATTAGAGAGAGACTGATGTGATGCAACTACATCTCTCTAATTAAATTGTGTATAGTTATAAGAGAATTTAGCAAACAATCCGCCCCTAGTTCGGATTTTTAGCGCAATCAAGTCTGAAAAATATCTGTGCATAATTCCCAACTGCCGTTGGGCTTTAGTGCACTAAATTAAATAAAATTAAGCAATTTTCTACCAAAATCACAGCTTTTTCGAAAAGAATACCCCATATTATTTTGAAAAAAGATATAGTACTCTAATACCTTTTGTCAATTTTTGTTATGTCAAAGCTGAAGTGGCGACATCGCCGAACACAAAAACAAATTTCTATTCTTTTCTGAATTACATCTTGTGGCAGTTAATTGGCAATTTAACTACATAGCTAGTCATTAAAGAGCTCTAATTATTATTTTGACTTTTTATGTTTATTTTTCAGTTTAACATTTCTTGACCATCGGGATTATAATTATTTTTCCAAGTAGCATTCTGAAGTGTTACGAATATTAACCTCAAAACAAATACTAATCAAACTAGTATAAAGCCGAAAAAACAGAACTCGCGTACCGGTAATTTGAATTAGTTTTGATCAATATTTTCCGTCTCAAATGTTGCGTTTCTTGCCGGATATGTTATTAAACAAGATCGAAAAGCTTCACCAACCGGTTACATCGGCACACAGAGCTAAAGAAGCTATAGATATGTGAATTCCAGGGTGCAAGGAAGCTAAATCTGGGTACCAGGGGTGTGATAGGAAAACGTATGAGTGACTGAACACCGCTCACCGTTAAAATTGCTCCATCCTCGTTGAGTACGAGCAGGCCCAGCTGATCGGGTATTCGGTGTAAATTATGATGTTGCGCTACGGCACCCGCATTCATCGTCAGAAGGTACATATAAAGAGTTTGGCAGCTACAAATAAAGCTTATCTAAAATCAAATCAAATCTAAATCAAAAAATAGTTCAGGAGATTGGAAAATGTCGTCGACTACTATGGCAGACAACAACGTTCAGCAGAAACGACCGTCGCTCGCTTGAATCTTGAAAAGGGGCGACCCTGGTCTCGAAGAGATCTCTTTTGGGGGTAAGAGATGATTGGGGGTCCAGAGACTATGGGGGCTATACTGAAAAGATAGTGGGTCCCTTCTCTGATTTTTCCCCCTCAGCCCAATCAGGGCCAATTTTACTAACTTCACAATCTCGCAGATCGAACCTCAGGGTTGCGCGATGGAAATCTCTCAATATTGGCGAGTAATATATATTCGCAAAATATAGACAGGCCATTATTATGTGAATATTTTACCGCAAAAATGTTGAGTCAAATTTTGAATATTGAGTCTGTCCTTTTTATCCCTAAAAGATTGAGTTCAAATGGACTCATATTGAGTCAAGTTTTAACTCAATTTGAGTCATGTTTTGACCCAAATAGTCGGTCCTTTTTTATACGACTAAGCCTGAAACAAACTTTGATTCAATCTCAGTCAAGCCTGACTCAAATTGAGTCAATTTTAATTAAATCTTAGGGTTAAAAGAGACTGACGCACTACTCTAAATGACATCAATGTTTTTGCAGAGTTCCAAACATAGTCGCTAAACTTTTCTCGTTAGGTTCATTGTGTTTCAAAACTTCAATGAGGGTAGCCGGCTCTTACCCCGTATTCTTAAAAAAGGGTAGACCGGACCCTTTGGTAATTGTTGACCTACCTGCAAGTAAATTTAACCTACTCTCACTTGCACTTTATCCCTACAGTTTATAGTATTGTACTAGTGCAGTACTGCAACTACCCACAGTTTATAGTATTGTAAAAAACAGGATTGGGTACCCACATGTAATCCAGAGAGTAATTTTTTACCAGCGGGTAATTTTGTCCTATCTGCAAGTAATCTTTTTATTTTTTTACCTACGCGCATAGTTTTTTACTTGCAGATAGGAGTAGTATTTGTAATATTCTAAAATAAGAGTTGGGCTATTTATACTTTTATCTTCTTTTTAGAATACGAGTAGGCATTAGCCTATCGTTCAGCAGAATAGCTGAAATTACTCCAACTAATTACAAGGTTAATATATATATCTTTTTGGTGCTCACTTTTTGAGCATTGTTGTTTAAGTACGTCCATTAGTGATTACCAGGATCCTTATCAATCCATATAGCATGTAGGAAATCACGGAATTGGTCGCTTGTACAAGTTCAGGCCCCATTTTCCAAACTTGATTGATTGCTAACTGTAATGACAAAAATGTTTTCAACACAAATGTTTCGAATGGAAATGTTGCCGCTGACGTCAAAGAAAAAAAAAGTCGAAAAACAAAAATCTTGTTAAAAGATATCTGGCCTCTCCTCTCCATCTGAGCAAAAGTTTGCCTAGGGGCCCCATCTGCAACCGGCCAGAAATTGGAAATACTACCGGAGGTAAGCTTGAGGAGTACCGAACACCTAGGTCAGTTGGAGTTTTTATAATTGCATTTTTCGTCAATTTACAACCTATATACCACTGGTTTGTTGCATATTTATTATTTACCTCCTGAAAAAGTGAATTTATACAAGCCACACCTCATTTTAATTAGGATTTCGTTTAAATAGTCGAAATATAAACTCGGGGCCGGGGGAACTCGAGGCTCAATTTGACCTGAGGGTCAATTCTCTTCACATGGGCATATCACACCACCCAAACAAGCATCGCGAGGCCTACCTCTGTCAAGACTGCAATCCAAGGCTGCTATACTCGAGTGGATATTAGCCTCGCCATACATATTTGCATAATTTTACACAAAAAAATGTTGCAGTCGGAAATACAGTAACTGGCATGGGAGATCCTATTCGGTTAACTTTTAGGTTATCTTCATTCGAGTTTATTTAGAGTTTTAATTTTTGGCACTTTATGGCCCTTCGGTTGAGCCCAATCCAGACCCCTGGCTCCCATAAATGGGGTCTTGGAACGCCAAGCAGGCCAAGAACCATTTTTTGCTAGCCGTTTAACTTGTCCATACTGGAACTTCTCTCTCCATTGAGAGATTTTGGATTCGGTACTAATGTTGATATATTCGGTTAGATTTGATTTTGTTATGCTAATGTGAGTTCGGTATGTCGTTCGCAACCACACTATTACTATATTTTTAGCGGAAACCATTGCAATATTTTTAGGTGGTCACAAAGACGGTTAAAACTTAAACCTGAGTGTTGAAGAGTAATGGCATCTGCGTCAGTACTTGCGCGCACACCATGGCTGTAATGTTGTCATAATTACAAATGTTATTTTGGGATAACTTTCAAAAAGTTAGGAAAATCTAGATTAAAATAACAAAAGTAAGTTAATTGCTTGGGAGGGTGGGGGCAGAACAGAGGAAGTGCCCCTCAGGCTTCATTACTTGGCGCACTGCTCGCCTTGCCAACCATAATATATTCGTACAACGGTTGTCAAATGATACTCCTTAGCAGCCGCGCACCCCTGCAAATTTTTAATTCGTAAAATAGTAATACTGGAACGCAGTTATAAATATGTGCTTTATGTAGATTATACAATTATACGCCATGGCTTCTCCCATGGCCAAATGATTTATAAATAGCACGCGTGAGGTCGAGCCGCGCAATTTGATTTCAAGGTGTCATGTTTTTCTATTTTAGGACTGGGCAGAATTAAAACTATTTTTTCATCAGAATCTCAAATTTGATCTCTCTTTCAGTTTTTATAAAATCCAGGAACATCAATCTGCTACAGCTTCACCACTTCGAGCGATCGCCAGCAGTCTATTTCGTAAATCCCTCGCTGTCCTGTAAGTAAATCCATCGCACAGGTCCTAAATTGCACAGCGATCCCCCGTACAATGTCGAGTATTTAGTTTAAGCCGGCTGCAGCACCCTTCGAACACATTTGTGCATTTTCCAGGTTTGTAATAAGCTATCACTTGCGAGAAGTTCGCCCGTATATTTGTGGAGTAGGGGGACAGCGATACTCTAGCTCCCATAAAAAATTTCTGGAGGGGGCTGCAGCCATCGCCATTGGTGGCACTTCTGATTATGAGACTACGGTAGTAGCAAGTTGTGCGATCATTACTAAACTAAGGGTGTACAGGACAAGCATTGGAAGTGCATTAAAAAGGTCAAAACGAAATTTATGGAACCGTAATTCCGAAAAAAAGAAAAACTGTAAAAAGACCCGGAGAGAGTTGAACTTCGGTCTATGCACGTCTGAAACGTACGCCATACCATCAAAATTTGAAACCCTCTGAAAAGTACGCCACATCCACCATAAAATCAAAATTTGAAACCCAAGTATGATCAGCAATCCGCCACCGGAAATCGTTCGACAGTATATAAAACGTGGAAAGCGGCAGCATGTTTCTGCGCTGAAAGCAGCAGCCTTGCATATAAGGCAAATAATCGTGACATGCTCGTGAACATCGATTTTGAAAACCAAATAACCCTATGAAGGGTAATGTTATGACGTTAGAAAAAAACAGCTTAGAGGGTCGAGGTTGGAACTTCCGTTTTAAGCTTAGTGTGTGTCTCATATCATGCTCAGTTTATATCTTGTATTATATGAACCTAAGCTTAGTCTCAGTATATCGAGAATTAAGTGGAGTACATTCACTCTATTTACATTACATTTTGAGTTACTTTGGACATTTTTCAGCTAATGAACTGAGTGAACAAAACAACCCATGTGTACGAACTTAAAATGCATTGCCCGTTTTTGCCGCAGAAGCAGTCATAAACAAGCCTCATTGTTATGATGCATATTATTAACTCCAGAGTGTCAAATTGTGTAAAATACGTAAGATCCTGAATCGCTCTAGCAAATGGGTTCACAATTTTGTTATAGTATCAGACAATACGCTAATATTGATTATAATATTGAATATAATTTACTTCCATAGCAATAAGTTAACAGATATCACATAAATATTTATCATACAACAAATCCATATTGATCTTTTATAGCGTTGTTGCAATCCTTAGCTCGTTGAATTATAATTCTGAAAAATTCCCAAATTTTTTCCAGTCCCAGTCGGTACGATACAAAATTTTTCGTGATCCAAAGCAACAACAGTATACAGCGGTAAACGAAAAAACTACAGCTCAAACTCAAATCGTCGGTTATTGCAGAAAAACTGAGCCATTATAACAGTCGATACATAAAGCCAAGCTGTAGTCACATTATTTTAATGTGACCACAAGTGCTTTCCTAAACCGTGCTTCAAACAGCTCATACACGTGCGAAAACATGACGATGCAGTTGGTCCATAAGAAACCGGGCCAATGTGACTTTTAGAGGCGTAAGTGAAATGCGTTGCTATGCCATTCTCAATACACTAAGCTTACTCTAAGGCCTTATATTAGCCATATACTAAGCCTAAGCCAAAGTCGAGCGCTACAGCCATCCGATCCCCTCCCCACTCTAAGCAGTTATTTTTTCTAACGATATAACGCCCTTTCCCTAAAAGTGACATGGACATGAGCCAGGAACGGTATATCATTGCCTATGTTTACAATTTCTGTATAGACAATGAGTTACTTCTGAACTAGTTACGCAAACGGAACAGTCCGAACCCCTGTTAATGGAGTTCAGGCGGGAACTCTCCAGTAGTGGCGTTCTAATTCGGGGTCAGACTTTATAGTAGTGTGGACCTATGAGGTCCCTATCATATCCCGAACAGCCAACCTTAATTTAGATTAAGCTAAATAAATCAAGCATTATTTAGCGGATACACTTTACGTAAATAAATTGTTGTTTTCTTAGTACAATACATTTCTTGTCATGGCACACTAAAGATCACTAGCAGCAACCTCCGGCAGTGGTTTTTACCGGCAATGCGAATGTGTATTTTATTAGTTAAATTTCAAGCGGAAACTGCACTTTAACCCTTTCATGCCCACTAGTTCCAAATGGACCCAACGCACATTGCGAGTCGTTGCATTTACTGAGTTTGTCGGATGTCGTACGTTTGAACGTACGTTGTTATTCGCTCATGTTGTAAGGTTTCTAAACGAACCGAGGAACAGTTCCCAGATAGCTCAGTGGTTTGCGTACACAAGTTTCACCCGAACGTTGCGGGTTCGATCCTTGGCGCAGCTTTGAGTTTGTCAAACATTGCACGATAATTAATTTGGGCATCTAAGGGTTAAAGCCAAAAGAAAACAAGTTTAGGGGAAAATTGGACGTAGGAGGCCCAGCTGGCCACACACGGTACTCATTATACCACTCGTTTTGGAGGACCAACAGCATCACAGGCGTAATCTGAATACGAACGGTATGGAACGTACCACCGAGGGTTATTACGGACACGCATCCATAAAATAAGGTTGCATTCTAACGACCTATGACATTGCATGCCTTAACACTATAGCAGTTAGGTCACAGCGTCACCAGCTGGTAAACCACATCAGTCTTGCGAACGATATGACAATTTCACAGCAAACGATCCAGTTTAGCAACCAAGACACATAATTCAAATATTCTAAAACGCCTCAGTAGCACTTCAAAACAAAAGCTATCCTCAATAAAACAGAAACATGCTCATAGATGAATTCAATTTTACGAAGACACAGCTAAGAGTATTATGTGGCTTTTACTATTATTTTTGATTATTAGATCTCAACATTCACTGTCTAGGTGTGTTTTCAAAGTCACAGTATCGCAAGTGCCAAAAGCAACAATATAGCGATAATAAATCTATAGTCTTAGAAATAAAGCATATATAGATTCGGCCCAACCCAGGATCTTACATAGGGACAAAAACTCCAAGAAGAATTACTCAACAAAATGAGAGCAGCAGCAGTATAGCTGCTATTGTAGATCATGGGCAGGGCGCTACTTGGACTTCACTTTGGCAGACAAAAATTTATTTGGTTACTATTCATTGCCAGGCGATATTGCTGTCTTCGTATATTTTAGTCCCATGGGATTATTCAAACAACCCGTTTCGGCCCAACCCAGGATCTTAAATAGGGACAAAAACTCCAGGAAGAATTACTCAACAAAATGAGAGCAAAAGTTTGTATAATATGTCGGTTCGATGAAAAAGTGGCGTAACTCCAATTTTAGCATTTTACAGAAAACCACATCATTGGAATCAGCGTTTTAAATTATTTTGTACAAACCCGTCGTAACTCCAACTTTACTGACGTGATAAAGATAATCAATGAAATTTTTCCCAGCAAAAGTGACGTAACTCTAGAAAATAGCACAAAACTTTAGTAAGTCGTAGTACGCAACTGAAAAATTTCGACACGGATCATGGTAATCTGACAAGAAGTCCAACAAAACACTAAGACTATAGGTTGGACCTATGATTTTTTGCAGAAAGGCTTGAAAGTTTGAGTCTTTTTGGAGTTACGTCGCTCTTGCGACGATATAGAGGTTGCCGACATAGTTTACGACATAGGTTGCCGATATAGGTTACGTCGCTCTTGCATAACACCGACGATATAGAGGTTGCCGACCGACATATGACAGTTTTCTGTATTTTTGGGCCTCTTGGGGCCATTTTAAGTTTCTTTTTGACCCAAATATTATATCCTAAACGATCCGCGTAGAAAAACATTATATGCACTCACATAAAAGGCTTGTTTGAACTATGCCCCAATCGATTCAGATATTTACAGCAAAGTCGATAATCAGTAAGTCAAGTAGTAATTTTTCAGCTTCTTCTCCATCCCATGCGATCAGTTTAAGACAGCTTTTCAGAAAAAGATGTTGCAAACAGGTTTCACGCCCAACTAAAGGCACAAATAGAGATTTCAAATTTTAAAACCAGCTATCGCGCGAATTAGTTCGCCTAACAAAAGTTGAGTTATGCGTGTCGCCCTAAAACCCCAAATCCAACGGATATTGTCAATTTTCACCACTGTACGGTTTTAGTGAGAATTCTTCGCTTCGCTCGTTTCACTCCGATTTCAACAACCTTAAGGCGTGTTCACACGTTCAAACTTTTTGCGCAAATTTTGAGCTCAAAATTTGACGGTAATTCTTAACGAAAAATTGCGATATTTCAAAATTTGAGCTCAAACTTTTTCAAGTAATGAATCTCGTCGATGATTGGATACAAGAATATTCTTGAAAAGTTTGAACAGTGTTCCCACATTCAAACTTACCAAAAATGCAAAAAAGATGCTTTCAAACTTTGATCAACATATGATCCAAATTTGAGCTCAAATTTTGACCAAAATTTGAACAAAAATTTTGAACGTGTGAATGCCCATTTAGACGTAAAGACCTCCCGAATGCACAGGTACAGTCACGGATAAACCGTACACACATGCTCGCTAACGATTGTACGCATACACATGCAATTTCATTTACACGTGTTCGCGCGCATGTGTGACATTTATGCACTTAGTTATGCCCGCGATGTACGTGCCACCAAAAGTTTTGATGATTTCTTGAGAAGAGTATGACACTCTTCAATATCAATATATAAATGCGTCGGGCATGACGCTATATTATCTAGCTGGTTTTGTAGGGTTGCCCTTCACATTGTGGGGGCCGTCGTAATAACAAACATGATAGTTTTTCGAACTCCTCCCCCAGTTTTTGGGAGGGTTGTTGAGGAAAAACCTTTTCAAACGACAATCCACCAAGACTGGGTGTGGAAACACATTGTCGTTCTTGAAACCATAGTCCTTCAAAAGTGAGGAATAATCGCCCAGAACTATGGTGTAATGTCGAAATGGATCTCGTCCTGACGTGTTTTATGGTGATCAAAGAGCGTCACACTGTTTCTCAGGAAATCATGGCTAAATTTTGCTAGTACCAAATAATCTTGACAAATCAATCGACTTTCTCCGTGTCAATGCTACTTGGTTCAAGCAAACGGTTGCAGTAGACGAGTCTACTGTTCGTTTATCAAACTAACATGACATATGACGAAAAAGGCTGACATTGAAGCGTGAAAATTCTTCGCTACAAGTATGTATCAATCGAGATTCAACAATATTCACTATACCGACTAAGTCCCCGAAAACACTTCGGTAAATCCAAGCAAACAACAAAACATAAAAGAGCTTGCGACTCGATCCGAAGCAGCCCCACTCATCTGAATCAAATAGCGCCAGAGCGTACTCCGCCGAAGCCCGAACTTGACAAAACCGAACGTCCAATAATTATTAATTGTTCTGTTTTCAATCATTTCTATAAATTCATTATCCCAGTTCGATCGAATTTTTCCAGCAAAGCCTGAACGTTCGAATCAAACAGATCACATCGTACCGGTTGCTCAAGTGAATAAAACGGGTTCTTCAACGCGTAGTCCGCGTAGAGCTCGTAGAGCTTTCGCAAGAAAACGTCAAGACCGGTTTGATGCGGATCGGCGACCACAACAAACTTATTGCCGGTTATCGTTTGAAAACATTCAAGGCGGAATGTATCGGCTTCGAGCGTCTATAATAACATTAATCAAGGTAAACAGTTGGATATAAAAAATATCTGACATGACTGAGCATGACATCCAACATTTGTTGAACAAATTTTACATGAACACGACATTCGGAGAACACTATACAAACTTTTATTACTGAATTTTAATCTTGACACATAAAGTAAGAAAGTAAACAACTGACAATTTATCACCGAAGCTGCAAATTAGTGCTAATAAAAATCATATCGGAATGATCTGGATGCCAAGTTCAGATCTGCTATAAAGATGCCACGATGATGTGTATGTACCCGTGTTCATGATTGATTACGTATATACCTAAAAAGTACATTTATAAGTCTGAAAACTTTGTACACAGTCAACGACGAAATAACTGGAAATCCCAGGTAGAGGCTATTGCCAACAACCTAGAAATACTAATTTCGTTCATTACGCAATTGCATGAATTGCATTTCAACTTAAATATATATAAGTACTTAAAAGTTGTGTTAAAGAAAGATTGACAAAACCAATTATGGTACTTAACAGAAATCATTGCCAAGATAACTCAGATCACAAATATAACTGAGATTCTGAATTCAGTACGGTAAGGACACAACGACAAAATATACAAACCAAACCTTCTAGAGTAATATTCTGAAATATGAGAACCACGACTATTTTTACGAAGAGCTCTGTAGTTGTTTGTCTTAAAGCTGCTCCAATTATAACACCTCCTAAATATTTGCAAGAGCTGATCCAGTACAGAAGTTCCACGGGTGGGCAAATTTAAGACTACCGTGATCAACTGAAGTTAAATTTCAGAACGAAAATTAACATAATGATCAATATTATTGAGTTGGAAAGAATCTAAAAAATAAATACAGGTGCCGCGTTTGGTATGAATACCATATCAACTGCCAGTGTACATTCCTGAGAGCATGGTCGGGAGGGGGGGGGTAAATTTAGAATTTTTTTCAAAAAATAATTTTGCGACATATGTCGTCAAAATGTATTGCCACAATGTATTATGAACCAAAAGCGTGAAATTTCCTCGAAATAACATCATAAGATCGATTTTTCCCCATTTTTGGTGGTGGTCGGGGGTAGGTAAAAGTGTGGTCGGGGGTGGTTAAAAAGCCTGAGATCAACAGGTCGTGCGCGAGATAGAGCTCAGGTCGTTTCACCATTCGCTTCGTGATTGGAAAGAACCATAACAGACAAATTAATTGACTTCTACTGACTCCACCATACCCCTAACTAGCAACGGTTGGAGGGGGGTAATCAAATGTGCTAAAATCGACCTTTTGACCCTAGCGCTGGGGTAAGTAACAGCAAGCACCTGGGTTAATATTTTTTCAAAAGGCACCCAGGGGACAGGTATGATATATGAACAACGTTTATGTACCATGCATAAGTAACGAGCAATGACCAAAAAAAGAATTTGGCCTAGGGGGGGTAAACTAGGGTTCATGCCATATCGACAGCTGTCACTCTCAATGATTGGAGTAGATTTGAAAATCGTGCAATTAAAAATGTTGTGTAGACCTGACTAATCCTGCCTAATAAAGAAAAGAATTTGGGCCATAACTTCGAACACGGAGCCACGACACTACCCGAAAAAAAGAGGTCGTAAAATTAGTCATTACGATTTTTGTCAATTTGGGACTTATGTGGATGTCCAGCCTCTTACGGCGTGCGTGAAGCAGAAAAATTTTTTTGTTTGAACTAGCTAACTAATGACTCTTCCTAGCGTAAATAACATTTTTACCAGTTCCCTGCACGTTTATGTGCTACTGGCCAAAATATCCAGTTTTACCCCCCCCCCTGACCAAAAGGACATCGTAGCGTGAAATGACCCATTCTGAATACAATATTACTAAATAGTAAGTCATTTAGTTACAATATCAATGTTTCTCTATTTATTCATAACTGATATTTTACAGTTAATAACTATATTTATAAAATATGTATTATGAAAGATTTATAACTATATATTAGCTTCTCCGAATGGGAAAGAGGTCGCCAAATATATAGCCTTCCACCAGTTCACATCCACCTAAATTTTCACCTCAATTTACGCCCCAGATTCCACAACAGTTTTCAACAAAGATAAAAAAGCTAGCGAATTTTTCTCAAATGCGGTGAAAATAAGAGCAAAATTCCCATAGTTCAACTATGGAGACGGCACGCTACAAGTTCACCAGGCATAATAATTGTGATAGTACATATGATGAAGCCACAAAATGCTGTGTGAAAGGAGTGATTCGTCAGCAGTGACAATATATTGTCCCAGCTTAGATATAAAAAACCAGTGCACCTGAATTCCAGAGCTTTTCGGGACTGGCGATAGTTGAGAGCCAATGGCGTAAAACGAATGAAACATCGACGAGAGGATTATTTTTTCGTTGCTAGCAAGCAGCGGTCTGCCAAATCGAATATCCAGAGGATAGTTAGCTTCGTCGCCGAGAAAGTCCAAAATCGCTTCGCCAGACTTTAGCTTTGTAGCTAAAAAAACCAAAAAATAAAACCACTTCAAATTATAGTACCCCTTTGGGGTGCACACAGTCGTCGTAGTTGTTTCGGAAAGTTAGTTCACGATGTCCACGCACAAATCGCTATATTTTCTTATTTACAAACGAGGACTCGGACTGCGACACAGCAGCACGTCACTTACAACTTCTAATGGCAAATAAGTGACGGCGCACACGGGAATACGCGATGACACTCGACCATTTTATCTCATACTTTAATGCTGCCACAGACCACGAACACAACTATGCGACTCATCATTGCATTTGCTGAACGCGAACAAACGAGCGAAATCAGCAAAAAATGTATATACGCATACATAATTTTCATTCGTACACCACAAAGCCCACGTTTGGCATTTGCTAAATTGCGAACTCTGGTGATAGAATTCGGACTGCGACTTTTTTTGTACAATTCAATTCCAACTTTTAAGAAAACCATCCATGAAACACAACCTAAACTAGCGGATTCACACATCAAATTAGGTATATTTTGCTAATTCCGGCAGTCACAACACAGAGTACAGTTTACCAACAATCAACCGGCATTTCTCAGTTTTAGTCCAAATGAATGCAACGTTGAAGAACGCTGTATTGTAACGTTTGTTTGACTGTAATTATCTCGCTTTTGTCATAAACAGAAGAAAAATCAGGTTGAAAAGAAACTGGGTTTTTGGTAGGGCGTCACTCAGCCAGAATTGTTTTTTCTGGATTACCAATTGGGTAAAACCACCAAAATTTTTTTAACAAATCCAAAAAACTTTTAGCCAAATTCCCACAACTCACCTGTGGTATATTAGGGCAATTAGCCCTGAAAAAACGAAACTGGACGAGAAAATCTTCAATTTGTGACTATGATCAAGAAGTGCACACTAATTTACTTATATTTTTAACGTTCCGGACAGGCATTTTACTGAACTGTAGTGAGTGAGATAAAATTTCATGTTTTATTTGCATAATGGAAATTTTTGAAAAGTAGTTGGTGGATGTTAACAACACTGTTTTTATCAAATTTTTTTTAATTATGATTAAAAATGCTACTCGTAGCGCAAAAAAATTTTAGCCAATTTAGCTAAAGAACCTAATTTTTTTAGTCAATAAAACAATACGTAACTGAACGAAAAACCCAGTAACCCTGCGAGAGAGGTAACCAGCAGTTCGATGATGAGCCTACCAGACCTCTAACGGTAAAACGCTCGGAATAAATTGTTGTGCACTACGACCATTCAACGTTAATGACCTAGGTTGTGGAATTACTCGCTTCACAGGACCCGGACGGACACTCGCCCCACACTCCAGAACACGCTACATCTTCAACTTCAGCAGTTGAACACGCCGTCCAACCTTGCCTACACGTAAACGAACGAAGTACATAA
>JASANE010020364.1:0-19482 GCA_030248225.1 Trileptium ribeirensis | reverse complement strand
GAAAGGCTGGCCGAATAATGAGTAATTAGGCATCGAAAGCCCCCCCCAGTCTTAACTCAGAATATACGTAAATTTAGGAGCGGAAACCAGGAATTGAACGATTTAAAGACTCAAACCGAGTGCCCCTTCCAGCATAAAATTGGCTACGGTTGTCCTATCAACCGGGGCCTTCGTTCACTGCCCCGATTCGTCGAGCAGAGTTTGCTCGAAATAACCGTTAAACATTAGTACGAAATTGAGCTCATTTTTGAACGCTTTCCAAGTAACATCAAAGTAGGTTTCAGTATTATTAGAGTCATGCCGAGGGCCTACGAGGCCTCGCCATCAGTCGTATCTGTTTTAGTTAAAATCATAGGCACAACCGCGTAGTAAAGTGGAACCCAAAATTTCATTAGGAAAAGTTCAAAGTTTGTGTCCCGACTTCATCCTCCCGGAACCCCATAAGTCGTACGAAAGGCAAGTCCGCCTGATCGTTCCTTTTCCTGCTGTTGTAACGCACGTTGGCGTATTCGAAACGTCTGTTCTGTTAGTGACTTGGATCGAAGAATTCTGGTAATTAAGACCTTATTGCTGTTGTGTTCATAGAATCATCTAATAGGGAACGAGCATCAAAATTAAGTAGAGTCTTTGGACATTTCATTACAGATTCTACATGGTCACACAAAAGACTGTATGTATGTATGCGAGTAGGAAATAAAATTTTGCACCGCACCACTGTCGCACCATAGAATTTAGGAGTCGTACCGAAGAGCCATACGTAACGTTGTCATGGATTTAATTTGTATGATCGTATCAATTGGTGTATCACTCGTTGTATTTCTTGGTCATAAGCTAACCTCATCGCTACTAATTGTGAATCCAAGTAACCGATTATCATGTACCATAGTTTTGTGATTTGCATGAGTAAGATGAAGTCTCGCAAACGTTCCGTTGCACGCTCATCCCCGTATCCCCGCCTCGTTCCGCCTTTCGCTTACCCGAACCTATTGTTGTGTCGGAGCCCCCCTCGTGTTATCAAGCCTAGTCCTAAGCAAATAGTTATTTCGATGGCGCCTTCATGATGTCGATAACTAACCTTAGCACCCATTAGTACTAATCTTAACTTCACCTTCCACTGTTTTCACAAGTAAGGTAAGCGCAGCTGTCATGAGATAAGGCTTCACAGTACACGCCGTGTTTTGACTCAGCTGCGAGAGTTCCGTGAAAAAGGCGATGACTCCGCGACCCTCCCCAACCGATGCTCTGCTTATTACGTATTAGCGTGCTATAAATGTGACCTAACGCTATTGTATCTGCCCGTACAATATGTATCTGTCCGCGTACCCGTAAAATTTTGTGTAACTCATCAATAAATGCTCGCTGAAAACCCGAATTGTGTAAGTGTTTTGTTGACCCACTGTAGCGATAGGAATTGAAGGGGTTTGAAATCCGTCACCCCGATCGACGACCCACGTTCAGGTTTGACACGCGCATCGAAGAAGCAAACCTGAGCGTGACTCGCCGATTACAAATTAGTTTATTAATCATTGTTGTTGTATAGGTACGACTGGTGCGACTCATTAGAAAAGAAAATTTTAAACTCACGCTGAGCACCCAAACTAGGAAATTAGATACGCGCGGATCCGACGTTAAACGTCTAGGGATTTGTCGGACCCTAGTGGGGGCCACTGGCTAAAACAAAACCAAATAATTGTCCATTTTTAGCAAGTTGGAAAGAATCGCATACTTCCCGGGTTAGACGTGGAGAGGGAATAGTGGTACGGTCTCTTTGGCCTGTGAGCAGGTGACGGAGCCGACCTCCCTGGGGGCCTCAAAGGTAGTACCTCGTAGACTACGTGCGCAACCCGTCCGGCAGGATCAGAACACATCCTGTGAAGCGCTCCTGCGGCTTGCTAAGCTCCGTCATTTCTTGGGCCTGACTCGCGTGGGAAAAACATTCGCGTGATTGAAACCCATCAGGTCCGCCCTTGAAGTCACGATAGCCGGGGTCGTATGGGCATTGCGTCTGGGAAGTGCGCAGTGCAGCAGCGTCACGTCGATATTATTATACTTGGCAGCGCGTCTGTATTGTAATTATTTTTTTCAGCTGGTCCGCCACACCTGCTATGTATCCGGCGTCATTCTATTTTATCGAGCCATCGAGCGCATACGTAATAATGCTAGTTTTAAATCTATTCTTCGGGATTACGTGCGTTATCACCTCCTTCTTGCTTCAACTGTTCAGTCAATTTTCAAATCACTTCGATGAGTTGTTTCATATTCTCAACAAAATATTCCTCCTATGTCCGTCGTATTGTCTCGGCCGCGGAATCATGGACATAGCTTACAATCACTACTTCAATGATTTTCTATATCAAACTAGTGAGAACGATTTTCATTTCATTATTTTTGTCAGTAAAGTGTTGTTTTAGCTCTATTCCAGGGGCTACCTACAGTTTGAGCTAAAGAGGGATTTTGGCTCTTGTACTATGTAGAAATTTGTGAAAACATAATGAAATATGCCTTGCTGTAGTTGCTATATTACATTAAACTCACCGTTTGTAGGTGAAAGCGTGAACTTTGTTCCATCATGATTATTTCGATTTGTGCCATGTAGTGCCGGTAGATATTGTGCTTCAAAGAACTGTGTTTCTACTAAGCTTTCATGTTAATTTTGTACAGTGGGCTCAGTTTATCTGTGAATCCAGATGTAAAACTTGTTATCTAATCCGCTGCTGTAAATAAAGGAATCTCAATGGATACTGCTATTGTCTGTTGTTGCTAAAATATTATGATTATTATTATAATTACTGTAAAATTGGATGCTTATGACACTAGATTTAAGATCTGGAAATACCAAACTAATGTTTCAGCACCAGCTGATAGCCCAAGGAAAACAAAATCCGACTGCTACCCAGTTGTAGAAGCACGTACGCTGAACTAACATAGCTGATATCATACGTGAGAGTAAGAGAACGTGCAAGCAGGTTTTTTGCTCGAACAGATAAAAGTTTAACAGATATGAAGCGGGTACGAGATGTGTACACATCGTTTACTGTCGGAAAATGGGTTTCGTTTCTATCAATATCTCTTGGCCATTTACACATTTCAGTAGTAGTTGAAAGTTTTCGGTTTAGTGATGCACCAACTTGTGTTAAAATCTCTAGAATCGCTGCTCTATCTCCCTTTGGAGAACGTTCCTCTTTTCATGCGATTTCATTTATAAATGAAGTAAATTCTCTAATTTTTATTACATCAACATAATCAAAAATTTGTGGAATAGGCTGACCAGTTTGGTGCAATCATAAGTATTTTATTATCATTGCATGGCGTCGAACGTGCACAATATAAATATGCTGCAATGCTAGTGGCAAGAACAACCTGCTAATTGCTTGCTGACCAAACGAACTATAACTGATAAACTATGCATATGAACGTTGTCACGTTTTCATTGAATTTGTTCGCGAACAGAGATGTATCCTAATTAAAAACAAATTATCCTAATGGAATTGTCATTGGCTGATTGAAACTTTCTG
The DNA here is from genome assembly GCA_030248225.1 of Trileptium ribeirensis. Taxonomy (NCBI): domain Eukaryota; kingdom Metazoa; phylum Nematoda; class Enoplea; order Enoplida; family Thoracostomopsidae; genus Trileptium; species Trileptium ribeirensis. The sequence continues at coordinate 15,967 of JASANE010020364.1, read as the reverse complement.
CTTCTGGACCAGGAATGAATCTAATTTCCTTTGTTGCATAACAGTGGATGTGAATTAGACATCTGTTTTTTTTCAAAATAAGATGGTTAGTGTGCGCATCATAAGTTTAATCGCGCATATTAATTGTTTTGGACCAAAAAGCATTATATGGACAGATTTAGAATTTTCAAAGTTGTATTCATTATTTTTTGCTGATTTGAGTTTTTAATCAGAAAAAATATTTCGAAATAATAATAACCTAAAATTTCCGAAAATCAAAAAACATATGGGGAAAATTTTTTATAGAAATGAGTTCACAATATGATAGCTTGTGTGGAAACAGGTAGCGAAGGCATGTCAGTTGAACACATATCGCTACGGTTGCATAAATGTTGGTGGTGTAATTTTATACAGATTATTACTAATGAGGATTTTTAACAACATATTGGGCATTATGTATATTGACAGCATTTTACCCGTTGTAGGAGAATTTTCAAAGCTAAAGAGTCCGTTCACATGGGATGTGATCAATTATCATCTTATCTACATGACCTGTGTTGGCTTTATATCTTTTCTCTTCACTTTACTCCTGGAATATTGGCGGTATCGCAAGTTAGTGTCACTCTATCGTTATATAGTTTTTTGATGTGTTACTTTGCGTGCGACTAGAGGCTTTGGTTTACTCCATGACTCCTGAACTACGACACCCGATAGACTCGAGCATGTACCTGGTTCTTAGACAGCGAAACGATTGGTCCCCGCGTCACTTGGAAAACCCGGATATCTTGAAAAATTGTTACATATTTCTGTCTGCAAAACCTGGACACTATATAGCTACTGTCTGGGAAAATAATAACATTATTATGCCATTTTATACTTTTCTTGAATTCCTGAAACCCTGGCAAATAGCTATATTCTTTGGCAAAATAGTAACATTGTTATGCCATATATATTTTTTTACAGGATTCCCCCTGAACTGAACTTGTTCACTTTATTTCCTCGCCATAACGTAGCCAATACTTACTTCTACATTTTTAATATTTAAATATGCATGTAAAACTAAAGTTTAGAAAAACCGCTGCTCATAGGCGAGCTTCGTTTAATATGCTTCGTATAATCCAAGCTACAGGATTTACTAATTTTTAAGACCGCGCCGTCCTAGCGCAGTGTCTACATACGTATGTCTAATAGATGGTGCAATTTATAACTTAATGGGGATAAAATTTGTCGCATAAAAAATAAAATACTTGGTCCTGATTGCGGGCAGTGATATTTTCGAGGCATGCCATTGGTTAAGACCCAGTAATTTTCAAAAAACTGTTTTATATTTGGTACATCCACAATTTAAAAATAATTGGGTGCATGCATTTATTAAGGTGGGTTCACACGCTCAAATTTATGCTCAGGTTTTGAGCTCAAAATTTGATTAAATTGTTATCAAAATTTGACGGTGATTTTTAAAGGAAAATTGCAATAATAAATTTTGAAATCAACATTTGAGCTCAAATTTTTTCAGGTAATACATTTTGTCGATGATTGGATACGGAAATACCATTGAAAAGTTTGACAGTGTTCACACGCTCAAACGTACCAAAAATGCAAAAAAGACACTCTTTCAAATTTTGATTGAAATTTAATCAAATTTTTATCAAAATTTGACGGTGATTTTTAAAGGAAAATAACAATAATTTTGAAATCAATATTTGAGCTCAAATTTTTTCAGGTAATACATTACGTCGATGATTGGATACGGAAAAGTTTGACAGTGTTCACACGTTCCAACGTACCAAAAATGCAAAAAAAGACCCTTTCAAATTTTGATTAAAATTTGAGCTCTAATTTTGATCAAAATTTGAACAAAAAGTTTGAGCCTGTGAACACGCCTTAAAGACCCAGTAACTTTAAAATTACTGTATTATTTTTGATCCACCCCCAATTTTTATTTTTACTGGGTGCATTTTTCAATGCATTTTCACCTATATATAAGGATAGCGTCGAGATAAAGCATAGTGAGCCGATATTATCAGTTGCTCATATTCAAAGTTTGCAGGCATTGAATAGCCATAAGCCTACACGGTACACGTGAAGACAAATTGCTAGTATTATGTTAGTTACCCCGCAACAGGGCAAATGAAGCCTGCAGACTAATGTGCGCTTAGTGACTACTACAAGGCTCCAAATTAAGCTCTTTATAGTCTTAAATATTGCACCAAAAATGCATTTATGCCAATACTACATTAATTTTAATCACATAACAAAACATTTCTTTCGCCAACAACTAAAAATACGAAAAATTTTCAAATTAATCACAGATTTTTAGAAAATTTTAATTTCAATAGTAATTTTTATGCTTCAGTCATGAAACACTTGCCTTATTTGATGCATATCACCCTATCAGTAGGTGCTTTTGTCGTATTCAGCAAATCCGAAAACCTATGTAACATAGACTATAGTTCTAATCACCACCATGCATCTATATTGTGAACGTTGAAAAATTGTAAAGCTAAAATTTAGTAAATTAAGCCGAGCAACGTTCTTCAGGATTGAAACAAAACCAATGTAGGGTTAAAAGGTTGAAGTTTAAATAACTGTATAACCCAGTGGTTGGGCCTCAACAAACAGGACTCTTACATTGTCAAAATTTGGAAACTCTTCAATTTTCGGAGTATATTAAGCGTTGGTTGATTCGTTAAAAACAGGTGCTTTAATGAAAATGCATAACAGTAAAGTCGTAGCTCTCGATAAGAGGATTTTTCCACTTTTGTGCCAGTACTTCTTGCGAGAATTTATTTTATCTAAACTGATGAATGATTCCAAATGACCAAAATCAGTTGCCAAATCTTGTCGGCTTTGTGAGAAACTAAGTTGGAAGTCACTAAAGTACCGCAGCCACAACATTAGCTGCACAACTATATTCTATTACGCTTCGAATACAAAAAAATTGCGAAAATCCATCAAGCAGGTTAAGGGTTATGCGGCCAACAGACAAATGTTGCATAACTGCACAGTTGCATAATGTGCGCTATTTGGGGAAATAATATTACATTGTAATATGAAAGAAAAAGTACTAAACTAATACAGAAAACAAGGTAATTGATAATCAGGCCACACTATCCCCCTGTGTACTAAATTCGTCTTTTTATACTCATACATAAATGTGGCAGTACACATGGAATAATGTTATTGGTGACTGATTATCTATACCAACACTTTCTACGTCTTTTCTATCGAATGGTAATGGTATTACAGTATTCGACAGATTCGCTGTTTATTAATGATGTTCGCTCTAGGTTCGTTCGCTATTAGTGCGACAAATAATTCAAAATTTTGTTCAAAATGTGTTCGAATTTAGTTCGAGACGTGTTCGAAATTTTGAAGCTTTTTTAAATTTGTTCGAGCGCTATTCGAAGTATGTTTGATTGATGTTCGAGAATAAATAAATTTCATTCAATTTCTGTTCGATGTTTGTTTGTTCGAAAATTGACACGCGTTTCTAGCGACTACTGTAGTCTTGATGCATATTTGTTATAGGCAAGGATCGCGGCGTGATAACGTTTGGAACAGTTACCGCGAAGATTTATTTCGCCAAGACTCTGACGTTCGGGCCGAACGGCGCCGTGTTGAGCACGGAAATGCTGATTCTGACATTGTTAAAGTTCAGAACTTGACCAAAGTGTATGAGCATGATATTTTTAATGTATTTTTGCAACTCGTTTTTCTTTATGTCTGTTCACATACAGTATAATGAAACAAGATGTCCTACGAGAACTTTCGGATTACAAGATTTACGTTCAAATGAAACTAGTTCGTCGCCGGCAAATAGATTACTTTTAAATACTTATGTGGAGCAACTCGGTCATAATAATTCAAAAAATGTCTTTTTGTATAGGCTTTGGCGCAGCGATAGATTTACCCAACCAAGCATGCGCACAAACTTGTGATACAATACGGTTTTTTTGTACAGCACTCACCAGAAATGACTGTCGCTGTTCGAGCGAGCGAGCAGCGATTGAGCATCGAGCGAGCAGTGATATAAAACATTTCGAGCAACGGTCACTCTTGGCGTGTGCTGTATATATTTGCCACCGTGGATTTATTAATATATTATAGTCAAAGATACAGTTACAATCACAATTACTAAGTTCTCATAAAATCGAAAGATATTGCAATCGACCAGTATTCGTTTAAACGACATTCGTTAAATTAACCGGAAACTAACATCTTTTATTAAATTATTTTTTTAGTTGAGCGCAGTCGAAATTCGTAAAATTAATCGTAAACGATCGATTTTCGATTAAATAAAAATGAGCGAAATCGAACGAAATTTCGTTTGAATTTCGAGCATTTAGTTCATATTGTAGCTGTATTACGCGGGCATAACCAATCACAATGTACATAGATGCAACAATCAAATTGAGATTACTGCTTGACTTTATATTTTATTTGTTGTTTTGGCATCTTGATAATGACGGTTTAAAAAGCTCCAACGCATAATGTAGTACGTATGCTCTCAGTTTTATTATTTGCAAATATTGGGGCTTAACTTATACGCCCGATTCAGCGACATACACATGCAGATGCAACTCCCTGGTTCTATTAATATCGAAGGCTGATTGCGACAGGGATACAAGTATCTGATATGTAGCAACTCTTTTAGCTTTTTCAGGATGCGCCTTCAAAGTGCGCGGTTACAGTAATAATATTATTCTTGATCTGTTTTCATCATTATGCATTGTTTTATTAGAAGATTTATTCCTACAGGCTGGGTGAGAAACTGGGTGTTGGACCACGATTAGTTTCGTTGGATGCAGTTAGCGCCCCATGTCAATCAAATTAGCTACTAAGATTTTTCAACAGGGAAGTTTAGTCTAAGAGATAAGTAACAAACTCAGTTGCGCTTCAAAAAGCTATAGAAAAACAGCTGTGATAAAACATGAATAATTGTTAAAATCATTGTTTCGTCGTCGATTTATAGGTACCGTGATCGAAAACTTGGTCACCATCTTGCGGTTGACCAACTCTCTTTTGGAATTCCAGAAGGCGAGTGCTTCGGGCTTTTGGGTGTTAACGGTGCTGGAAAGACATCTACATTTCGAATGCTGTCCGGAGATTTATCGGTCACATCAGGCGATGCTTTTATAGAAGGCTTCAGGTAGTTTTTACATTTTGTGTTAAAACATGCAGATAGTATCAATTTTAACTAGGAATGTTTCATTTTTTGCCCATTTGTGGCGAATGCGACGGGATCAAGTCTCAAAGTAATTTATTTCTTAAAATACAGCTTTCTTTTCCTCATTTCTGTTTTTCAATGTTCTTGTAATGAATCCTTAGGTTTGTTCATATTATTCTGTCCAATAACTAGCTGCATGGATAGAAAGCGTTTGGAACGTTGAAAACGTAGCGATTGTACAAAAATGTAAAAAATTTTTGTGCACTGTTGGACAAAAATTATATGTTTGTTGCTTGAAAATATATTTTTGACTTGGTTAGTCCGGACCGTGGACCAGACTGTTTTCCAGTCGGGACAACAAAATTTGCTCTGATTTCTTCACCAGAAAAATAATCCAACTTTTCTGTGTTTCCATAGATTGAACTATAGTAGTATAAGACCCCTTTTGGTGACAGCCGTTTTTGTGGTCCCAAGTGGTACCTTTTCAGAAACCTCAAAAACGTGCGTTGTGTTTTGACAAACAGCCGAACGCTCTGCAAGAAAATCTCAGAACATTTTTTCAGAATCTTCAAAAATGTGCGTTGTATTCGTAACTTAATTGAAGCTGTATAAAGCAAATATATAAAATTGTACATAAGTTTTCAATTATTACTACAAAAGAACAAAAAGATTAGACCGTTTTTAAACAAAACTCAATCACTTTTCGAACGATATTTCAACTATCTCGACCGAAAGCACTCACTTTGGCGATTACTGTATCCATTTCCTGCTAAATTTTTAAAGACACTTGGCACTTTTATATTTAACTGAATTCATAACATTTGATTAAGTTTAGTGTGATTCATTACAAGTTAAAAAATTAATGACTTACGTTTTATCGTCCACTGGACAGAAGGAAAATGTATAGTAGGGGTCGTTGGCGATGATGTAGCAAACACTAATTTAGGTATAATTTTCATTGCAAAACTAATAAGTTTTGTTACCAAGCACAGTGACCATAGCACAGCGAAAAACCATATTGTTTGCACAACGAAAAATTGTAGTGTAACTCTAAAACTGTAAAAAATCCATTATTTTTGATGAAACGAAATCCATGTAATGTACTATATTCCGATCACCTTAACTTTGCAAGATTGCGATATAAGTAAAAATTATGTGCTAACAAATTCCGTTAAATACCAATAAAACGCTCCTGTTGTATTAATTAACACACTGTTAGCGGCCTGTAAAATTTATTAATACCTATTTGTCTTTTCCTCCTAAGGACGTCTCTCGAATCACCGAGATAAAATTTTTATCACGAGGATCAAAATATAATCCAGAGGACAAAAAGACAAATTGAAAGAATTTCACATCTTTCAGCTGTAAGAACATTTATTTTCAAGTCAACTCCGTACATAATAAATTGAAGTTAAGAACGTATTAGAATATTTCGACAAGACTTGTTATGCGAGAAATACACTACAAATTCGTTCTGAGCATGGCGAAACGCAGGCTGAAATCAATTTTATTTTGTCACCTAATGCAATATTAATTTTTAACATAAAGATCATGAATCCAGTACTCACCAGAAATGAGTGTCCGTTTCAAACGAATATTGAACAAAAATGAACTAAAACGTATTTTTTACACAAGTCTCGAACATTTGTCGAACAACATTGGACAAATAAAAGTTTTGAATGATATATAACGGAAAAAATCGAACACGTTGCATCAAATTTCCAACATCTTTGGAACAAAATTTATTGCTTGTCTCTGCAACATCGAAGGAACACTCATTTCTGCGACTACTGTATGTTATTGATTAATGATTCAATATGATTGAGAGGAAAAACTGAACTTAGATTTGATTTTCTTATACTGAAAGAATTTTATTTAGCCATTGCTAACAATTTAGTATGAAAAAATTTAAATTCGTTATGCTCAGCCTATGTTCTCCACGTCAGCGCACAAATGGTATATTTTCCCGCTTTGAAAATATAAATTGAAGTTATTTTTTAGAAATGATCGATACTGCATTTGTTAAACAGACTGTCAATAATGTAGTTATAAATTTAATGTTTGATGTTATAGCATTGTAAGTACTCAAAATTTTTGTCGCAGTGCCAAATAATTCATCAGCAATTTCAAACGAAAGAGAGTGCAAAATCTCTGCTGAGCCATTAGTGTTCCGTTATGGAAGGAACATGCATCAGCCCAAACATGACGTTCAAGAAATTGGTATGCTGGCACTTTCAGGCCAGTTACATCTATGACGTGGAATGGTTGTTTACCAATGCAATGCTCTAAAAAGCATTTCTGTTCGTAACCTTTTGTCAAAATTGTCGCATTATAAGGAAGATCTGCCAGCACATGCATCATTGCTTCTTCAGGTGCATTGAAACCATTTGCCTGAATTCCATTGGTTCCATTGAATTGCTTTGATGAACTGTAAGGTAAAAGTTTTTCAAATTGAGAAAACCACAATTTACGCATAAAAATTCTGGTTTTCTGGAAATTTTTGAGAGAGCTTCAGCGGGCGATGAAATTATGATGATTTCACTTTTTCCAGGTTGCAAATAGACTATTTTAAATCTTGAACTTACCACTTAATTTCAGTACCATTCTTTGAGTGATAAAATATCAACGGTGCCAGCTAATTTATTTGTTCATAGTCACGGAAAACAAGTTTTTATTACTCATATGAAAAGGCTTTAGCTTGATTACATATGTAAAATATAGAATGATTTTCCAAAGTTTTGAAGATATACGACTTACTAAATATAATTAGCCAATTATGATTGTAATAACGCATATGAAAGGAATGTTATTGAAATTTTTACAAAATTTGCAAGTTTGTTTTGTGAACGGGTAAGATTTTTGACTATATCAAAAAAATGTCCAAATTTTTTCGACGACAGGTTAATTTATGGGGAAGATAATTCTGTTTTACCAAATTAGCCGACTTAAAAATCACGTTAAAAGATACCGATATTGATTCCATATGCAGTTTTACAAAGTAGAGTGCTTGGTAGATAAGTGATCTTTATGTTTATTTGCTTATAACTTAAAATGATGACACTCTATTACCAAAAAATCTAATAATTTCAGTTTTGTTAATTTTAATAATTTCAGTTTGTTAATTCTGTACGAATATACAATTTGGTTGGTTTTAACACTCTGAAGATAAAGCAAAAAATCAACGAAAGGCAGAAATTATTAAATATCGCTTTTGGTCAGTGCTAAACAAAATAATGAGCGTTACCTCTGTAGGAATCAGAAAAAATTTGGTTGATTTATTTGTAGGATTTTTCATTATAAATTGTCGCTCCTTATAAATCCCGAACGAATAAAATATGTATCAGAAATTTACGAATACCTGGGTCATATTTCTGAGTTCTGTTTACAACTACTATTTGCAACTCATAATTTTTTGACACACATTTCATTCGTTCAGGATTTAAAGTGAATGATCTAAAAATTAAGTATACCAGATCAACATAATGCAAGAGTGAACTTTAGATGCGTCGCTTAGCGTAAATTGGAGGATATAGTAAACAGACACGCTGCACAAATCTTTCACAAATTCTACGAAATTGCTTACTTTAAACTGCACCGCTGCTTTGCAGAAAGCTGACTTTCGTTGACCAGATAAGGAAAAATAAAATGTTCGAGTTGTTTGGCATCAAGATTGTAAAATGATAATTCGGTGGTAATTACGAGACCACCACCGATATTCGTAGAGTTGCTCGTGAAAATTGCAGAAGCCATTAACACCGATAGCCAAATGCTAGATACAATTTTTTGATTTCGCGAAAGCTTGAAACGCCGTTTGATACAGTAAAAATTGTGGATAACACGATGTCTTATTTTCTGTTGGCAAACTGCACAACAAGTCATTTTTATACTTGGAAATCCGGGAAACAATTTTCAGTAAACAGTTTTGGGTGCCACTGGTGATAGTTACGTAGCGAGCAAAACCTGGATCATTATACAGCAACTAGTAAATTAAAAACACAAGTCATTTTTATACTTGGAAATCCGGGAAACAGTTTTGGGGTACTACTGGTGATAGTTACATAGCGAGCAAAACCTGGATCATTATACAGCAACTAGCAAATTAAAAACACAAGTCATTTTTATACTTGGAAATCCGGGAAACAGTTTTGGGGTACCACTGGTGATAGTTACGTAGCGAGCAAAACCTGGATCATTATACAGCAACTAGCAAATTAAAAACTAAATCAATCCAAAACTGTACTGATTAAGAAATCATAAAACACTGTTAAATCTTAAATCGTAAATTAATCCGATTATTATAATCTTAAGAAGATTATCATGTTTTCGAAGCGTTGATGTTTGCAGAAGTCAACAAAGTTAGGAAAAGTTTATCGTCATGTTTTATCGAAAATGTCAGCTACAATATTACTATTTTGAAATTAATCGTCATGTTTACCAAAAATGTCATCTAAAAATATCAATACTCTGAATTGCATTTAAATCTAAAACCAACGTACAGATACGACACAATAAATGGTTCGTGTCATTTTAAAACTGGTTTCGAAATATTAGGCTGTCGCTGCAAATATTTTTGCGTGAAATTCCGCGAATTATATTTACTAAAGGATCAATAATCGGCTTAATTCAGTTACAAAAATAGATTAATTCTGCAAAGACAAACATAAATTGGGTATATAAGACATGTTTGAGAGAAGGTTGGCACAAATGGAAATCGCAGAACGATTTGCGGTGCTACATCGAAAAGTCCAAAAAGCTGCAAAGTTAAATCAGTGAAGTTAGTTGATGTTTAGTGTTTCAAGGAGCAAAATAGTATACTAAAGTTCGCTTTCACGTTTTCAAGCAACGTAAAAAAATTACAAGATATACAAAACCAGTATGCAAAAGGCACAGCTATAGGTATTTGGGCAATGATAATAACACAACCATATGTTCATAACCATATTTAATTTTAGCAAAGCACATGAACTTAAATATTGCTCAATAAAGCTCAATTGACAAACTGTCATCGTTATTAGACTCGTCGCTCATAGTTGGTCCAACCACGTTTTCGATGGTAGAGTGTATGGCACTATTATGTACAGTCGCAGTAGTCTCGAAAGTTATGTCAGGTTCAGTATTTTGGCGGTCTACACTTTGGTTTCTATCATCTTTGTGACCAACTTCCATAGCGTTAGCAAGATCACTATCATGACGTTCACCGTTGCTATTGCCAACACAATCTGTCGTTGTGTTATGACCAGCATTAGTGTTTCGTCCAAAATTAGCAAATACACGTCGAAGCCGTTCTGACAAACTTTCGTCGCTGTAATAAAATATATATATAAATTCAATAAAACATTCTATCAAAAACATACTAATCAGTAGATTGTTGTTGAGACATGGACTGAAATAAATTATTCGCAAAATTAAAACCATAACATTACTTTAAATGAATATTTTCCAAATTCGTCAAAAATTACTAACAACTTTTCGCACTAAAATACTTCTGAGGTCTGAAAAGAGATTTTCAAATGGGCCATAGAGGAGGTGTAGGGGTGTATTGGTATATACTATATAACTTCATTGCTGTAAAATGAGGCGAATTTTTGGATTGTAATAGTTATCTAGCACGTTACTATACCTTGATGTAGCAAATCTGTTGCCAGCATAACAAATTGTAATTTTAGATGAATAATGGACATGTAGAGTATAAAAGCAGCTGTTCTTCGACTACGATTTCTGTCAGTTTCAGGACCTTTGTGAACAACTTGTTTTGAGTTCGTTTCAGACACTGAATGACAACAGGTTATCTCTATATAGAAGCACAGCAAGCCAGGCGCACTTTCAGTCCGATTGATACATAGACTATACAGTATCACGGACAAAAATAAAATTATGTGGTGAAGTGAGGTTGGTCGTATGAATCTAACAGCACGGTGTGGATCAGGGCGAGAGTGTTGTCGTTTCTTTGCACCATGTGCACTCGAGGACCCCTGTGAAGCCACATACTAAGGACTCGACAGGAACACATCACAGGAGGCAAACCTGTGATGCTTCCGGCAACCTCAGGCAATGGTAGACATGCCAACTTCACCACATCTGTAGCTCAGTTCACCTTTTTACATCTACTTAAAGCATTTGCCAGGTGAACTGGACTATGGATACTGAGTCACGCCTCGCTGAGATGTCTCCCGTCTTCAATTGAAATGTTCAAATTTAATGATCATAAATCGAATTATGTTGTCCTGTAACGAATATTTACCGAAGCTACAGCCAGAGTCACGGGGCGGCCAGATGGCGCTATCCGCTGGGGGCCGAGGTAATAGTTCCGATCAGGATAACAACATAATAGGTTTTATGGTTTTCAAATTTCAACAGCTTCAGTTCTAGACGTAAAATAGGGTAGGATGGTAGATTATGTAGGTAACGCTCAAGCTAATACAAAAGACGGCAAATTAAAAAAAAATCATTTCATAAATAGCAATACTTTTGATTTTCCAATTTCACTCATAACTCCCTCAATAATATTCAAAATTGAAAAAATTCTATCCAACATATAGGTAATTCGGTGAGACAAAGCTAATAACTCCCTCAATATTACTCAAAATCGAAAAATCCTATCAGACATGTAGGTAATTCGGTGAGGCAAAGCTAGATCCGCAGGAATTTTTGAGCTAAAATTTTCCAATCAAAAGTTAAGTTTTTTGCTGTTACTGACAATTTTAAATTTAAAAATATGCCTGTGTTGCTATATTTGCATTTTAGAGATTTAGGATATTTAAATTTCACTCATAACTCCGTCAATAATATTCAAAATTGAAAAATTCTATCAGATATATAGGTAATTCGGTGAGACAAAGCTATATCCGCAGGAATTTTTGCCTATAAAATCCGCCCTCCTGAGTCGATTCCTACTTCGACTTGTCGTTCTTCACATTGGGAGGCAGACAATTGTCGGCCCTAGCTCCGCCTTGCAGTTCATTTTCACAGTTTTTTCCGTTTACGACTGTTTGGTGACCTTGTGCCTCGTCGCCTGCGTTTGGCGGTGGTGTGCTTTTGTAGGTACTGTGCAGTGGTGGTTTTTTTTTTTTGTTGATTTAGTTTTGTGGGAAGTAATAGGGGCATGTATATAGCGTTTTTCCTTTTTTGTGTTTGTGTAGATGTGGAGTATATAGTGTTCGAGATATCGTGTTTTGGGATGGCGAGCGGGAGAGTTAGATAGTGTTTCTCTCTCGAGCCTGTGGGAGGCGGTGTGTGGCGTTTTTAGGGATTGAGAGTGCGGCAGAGAGTGTCCGGAGAAGGGGGGAGGCGGGGGGAGGTGGGACGGGGGGGGGAGGGGGTGTGGAGATCTCCCTCTGTCGAAATGTGTTGGGTAGGATCGGGTATGTTCGCTTGTCCTGGTATTGGATTTGTGGTGGAGATGCATTTTTGTTTATGCCTGCATAGAGAGACAGACAGGGAGGATGCAATGAAGTGTAGTGTTGGTATGTCACCGTGGTATGGTATTGCAGAGGCATTGCGGTTGCGTTCGGAGGGGCAGGGGGGAGTGGCAGGGGCTGGGGGGGCGAGGGGGTGGCGTTGGGGTTGGGGGAGTCGATTTTTTTTTGGGTAGGTATATTGGGGTTTGTGTAGGAGGACGAGGGGTGGGTTCGTGGTGTGGCGCGACATCCTCTCGGAGGGTTATTCTCCTCCCAGTCAACAACCGACATTTCCAAGAGTTCCCTTTTCTACATGTTTTAGCTGGAACCCGAATCCAACAGCTTTCGTATCGACATTGACGGTTTACGTGCCCTTCCACGGCCATATCTCTACACGCACGAATCTGTCATCATCATAATAAAATTTGTAAATCCCACTGATCATACCGTACATACACAGAACGTCGATGGATTGTGGGCCCACTGAATTGGACCGTGGTGGAGTGAAACCGCAGGTGTTTGATCGTATTTGAAGGAATATACCTGGCGACAACAATTTAAAGACAATCCTCAAGGGGAATTTTTCGCTCAACTATATGCTCTTTATCCATTTTAGAGATGTAAGATATCTTGAATTTGTCTCATAACTAGCTCAATAATGTCCTAATAGTCAATAGCAAAATATACTTAGCCTAAGACATATAGCCTAAGGCTAACTCGAAGCCTAAGACTAAGCCTAAGCCTAAGCCTAAGACAAGGCTAGCGGGGGGCGCCGCCCCCCGAACCCCCGCACTAAGCTTTCTCCCACAAAGCGAAATTTCATCAAATTTAATTTTTTATAAATTCACGTATTTGCCCATAGTTTCTTACAATATCAAAATTCTCTGGAACTTCTCTTCCTCCTCTCTCTTCCGCGTCTCGTTGTGCCTCTCTCTGTGTGTGTCTCGTTATAATTCCTCCTTTCCTCTCGTCTTCGCGTGCAGATAAGATGTCCATGTTATTACGAAAAAATTTTTTTCATTTTTTTCATAACCGTTCCCTATTAGCTTCATTGCCACTTTCCTTTTTTTTATTGTTTGTTTGTTGAGATTTTTCCAATGTATCTCTCCATCCCCTTCCCCTCCTATTTATAATTTCTATTTATAATTTGAAAGCCTATTAACACCATATTGTATGGTGAAGACCTCACCAGCTCCATAGCCTCCTTCGTAAATATAGCAGTTTTATGCATTGAATTTTGAGTGTTTGACCCTTTTTAGGGCTACCCTGGGGGCTTGCCCTTTGACCCTAGAGCCTCAAAACCATTCTAAATCGAAAGAGCGGAAGTTTTTTGCCCATGGGGGATTAGGCGGAGGGTTTTAAATTTCAGAAGAGGAGCGTCATAACTCTATAGTTTGTTTTTTTTGCGTTGTTTGGGGGCGGGGCTGATCACGAAGTGATCTCTTTTGGGGGTGCGGGGGGGAGATGATTGGGGGGTCGGCTTGGGGGCTGTTGGGGGTGTGGTGTTTTGGGGGTGGGTGTGGGGTTGGCTTGGGGGCTGTTGTGGGTGCTTGGCGTTTTTTGGATTGGGTGTGTAGGGGGGGTTGGGGGGTGGGGGTTTTTTGGTGCGGCCCTCGTTGTTTTGGGTGCCGGTTTGTTGTTTTTTTTTGTTTTATTGCACAATAGTTAAATATAGCTATCATGAAATTTAGGTAATTCGTTGAGACAAAATTTAGCTCATACTCCCTCAATATTGACTCAAAATCGAAAAATGTCTATCAGACTGGTTTGGGGGAGACGGCTGTCCGCGGAATTTTTGAGCTAGGTGAATTTTCCAATCAAAAGTTAAGTTTTTTGCTGTTTTTTCGCTGACAATTTTAAATTTAAAATTTGTATCAAAATTTCCCGGTGTTGCTATATTTGCATTTTAGAGGTTTAGGATTTTTTCAATTTCGCTCTTAACTCCCTCAATATTACTCAAAATAGAAAAATTCTATCAGACATATAGGTAATTCGGTGAGACAAAGCTAGATCCGCAGGAATTTTTGAGCTAAAATTTGTCAATCAAAAGTTGAATTTTTTTGGTTGCAACAAGGATATCTGAAAATTTTTATTACTCAAAAATTAACATTTTCGTTAAAAATTCCTCAGCGTTTACATGCATTGAGATTTTCTAATAACTTGCTCAATATTTTAGCTTAGATAATTTTAGCATTTTAGCTCAAGATATTCAACGATATATAGATAATTCACGACAGAAAGCTTGATACGCAGGCATTTTTTTGTAATATGATCAGCTGATCATATGTTGAATTTTTAATTGGACAACAAGTTTAACACAAAATATCAAGTGCCCCCCAAATATAAACTTTCGATCAAAAAACACCAAAACCACTTTAAAAATACAATAGCTAGTTGAGATATCTAACCGTTCATAGAGATCACTATCATTCAAAACTGGACGTTGAGCGCTTGCGGACGAAAAGCCGCTGAACGGTGATGAACTGAAATTTAATAAATTTACTACTAAGTTACAGTTAAGAGCAGTATTAGAAAAATATATTTTATATGCTAAGCTAAACAGTAAGGAAAATGTTCTAGCAAGCAATGCGTAATCTATTCTAAGTAGATGTGCGAGCGACTGACCTAACTTCATTTGGCTCTGTTGTCTCTTGATACACTGGATCTGATGACGAAAAGGCTGACCATTCGTGGTTTGTCATAAAAACCGGAGCCTCATACACATGAGATGTCTCGCTTGCAATTGTTTCGTATGTATTTTCTCTTCTAGAGCTCAATATCGACATTTCAAACGTTCGATTAATACAACAATCTAAATCTTGCCTGCTTGGTGGTAGAGTGTTAAACGAATTATTGTTCGGATGATTTCGCCGTCTTTTTTGAATTGCATACCTTAAATTAATGATGATATCGTTTACAGCCGTTAGCGGTGAGACGTATGAAATTTTGGAACTTATCACTGCAAAAGGCCATACATCTTCTGTTTATAAATCTCAACGCAAAAGTGACGACAAATTATTCGTTGTGAAGTGTCAAGATTTATGTGATTCCAACACTGCTACCGAAGAATTAACGATACTACTCGAACTACCTCACGTAAGGATTTGAATCATACAACAATAAAACAAACCTTATCGTTTGTCTCAAACGAAGGTAATATGAGTTAGAAGCAAAGTAAGCACCCAACAAATTTTAGCCATTAGCTCCACCTAGCTAACTTTAAAAAGGTACCGATATTGCACAATTAGATGAGTGGGTCGACAAAATATCCCTAAAATCTAATGTCAAAGCATTGATTAACCAAGTGTTTGCCAAAGTTTTGTTCCTGTGCTCTAGTATTTAAGTTCAGGTTTAACAATTATTAAAACAGGCGTCCACAATTGACACAAACAAAAATTTAGCAAGCATAGGTACAATTACT
>JASANE010020363.1:0-22977 GCA_030248225.1 Trileptium ribeirensis | reverse complement strand
CGTACGCAAAATACGCTGCGCTATACATCCGGTGAGCCTAATATTACGACGATTTACGAATTTAGATAACACAAAAAAAGTTCAAATTTCTCGTAGTTAGTTTCTAGTTGTTTATTGTAGAATTCGTTGTTGGTCCAATAGAAAGTTTTAGTCTTAATTTAAAATGAACTTATCAGTCGATTAAAATAACTTGACTGCAGGATATATATTTGTACATAGTTGACTGTGCGATATTCCAAAATTAAAACCTGACCCACTTATTTCTGTCTGTATTTCGATATATCTCCAAAAATAACAACAACGACAATATTAATATCATTGGGCCTAAACAAAAATATACACACAAATAATTTCCTATCACTCACAACGAGACAACGCCATCTCCAACCTCTTAGAGGCCGAATATTCGCAATGTTACAAAAAGCGAGAATGAACGAATAGAATTGCATTTATCAATACGCTCCTTAAGATTAGTGATTCCGAGCATTTCGTAATTTCAAAATCTCCATAACGTTCGAAGTCTGATGCACCGAAATCGGCCCGATCTATAATAACCATGAGTACTATGTATACGGATGCCATCTCATTCATGTTTGTTGTCCCCAGAGGTGAGCATTCTCTCGTCCCAAGATATCTCGGTAGGGCAAACCGCAAAAACTACCGTCCCGCTATACTAAATCCACAAAAAGGTTTCCATATTCCAGCTGCTGCCTAAACTTTTAAACTTTCTATCAAATTGTCGTTTTCACAATTTGGCGTTTGTTTTAGGTCAGTAATATTCACAATGGAGATTTCCGAAAAAAAAAAATTTTTACACTCCGTATGGCCTGAATGCTCACCACATTTTCACCGGGCTAATGTCAAACCACGCAACAAAATATTTTGGATAATTTGCACAAATTCAACTTCATAAATTTGGGTTCGGCCGTTGTTGGCGGTATCCGGAATCAAGAAATTGCGAGAACATTGAACCGCTTCTGAGGAGGTATACGGAACATTTTCACTGGGGGGATTCCAGTTAAATATATTTTGAAAGTTATATTTAATTTTTCGCCATGTACGGAAATGTTTCATCAAAAAAAAATAGCGTCTGGAGAATGTTTTCAAATTTTTAAGCTGTAGCTGTCGCGCCCCGCCATTACGCTGGAAAATTTCTAGCGTTTTAAGATGCCGTTATGGTAAATATTTTGAAGCGGATTGAAAGTACTCGTGCGCCGAAACACTTTCAATTTAACGCTGCAGCGACGGATATATGATGTTTCACATGACCTAGGTTTTTGAATCCAACAGCTATAAAATATTAATATCATTCCTATTATTGATACGGATTAGGTGTGCGGGGGGAGAGGAAGTTTAGTGGGTGGTACATATGGCTTCAGGAGGCCTGTCCTGACGGACACTCACGCTCAGTCATCCGTTCGCGTCAAGCGGACTCGTTCCAAGTGTTTATGTTGTGATAAACATTGCATAATAAAATTAAACAGGATTTCATGATTTGGATCTTTACATCGGTCAATCCATATAAAAACTTTTCCTATTGTTTACAGACTTGTTTGTCATAAGACCTCTACGAAGGAATGTCATTGTGAGTGCCAGAGCCAGGGCGATTTGACATTGCTCAATATCCTATATCGAATTGTCTAACAACAACAGCGCAATGCTGACTGTAAATATTTGTAAACAATACAATTATCGGCCGAATGCAAAACCTATTAAGAAATGCATTTTAGAACGTCTGAATGTTTTGTGTTGGACACTTTAGACGAAGATTAACACATTAATTCCAAGTCAAAGTTTTTATATGGATTGACCGATGTAAAGATCCAAATCATGAAATCCTGTTTAATTTTATTATGCAATGTTTATCACAACATAAACACTTGGACGAGCTATAATTACCACTAAGCTGACGCGAACAGATGGCTGCTATAACATAAGTGTCGTCAGGGGATTACACCCGTAAGGGTAGGGCCCTCTGAAGCCATATGTACCACCCACTAAAGCCCCTCTCCCCCCGCACATATTATCCTAATCCGTATCAATAATAGGAATGATATTAATATTTTATAGCTGTTGGATTAGAAACCCTAGGTCACATCAAACATTCATATATCCGTCGCTGCAGCGTTAGATTAAAAGTGTTTGGCACACAAGTGATAGCAGCGTATTCAAATCCGCTTAGAATATTACCATAACGGCCGTATTTAGACGCTCATTATATTTTCCACGTAATGGAATAACACAGTGACAGCTACAGCTTAAAAATTAACCGTTCTCAGACGCTATTTTTTTGATGAAACATTTCGTACATGGCGAAAAATTAAATATAGCTTTAGAATATATTTAACTGGAATCCCCAGTGAAACATTCCGTATGCCTATCAGACAGTTAAATGTTCTCGCAATTTCTTGATTCCGGATACCGCAACGACGACGGCGAACTCGGTTAGAAGGCTGCTGAAGTAAATTTGTGCAAATTATTGGATATTTTGTTGCGTGGTTTGACATAACCATGAAGTGTTGGTGACATTCAGGCCAGCATTACGGGACCAAAGTGTACATTTTCCGAATTTTTTTTTCAAAAAAATTCCATTGTGAATATTACTGACCCTAAAACAAACGCCAAACTGTGAACGACAATTAAGATAGAAAGTTTAAAAGTTTACAGCAGCAGCTGGAAAATGTGGAAACTCTTTGTGGATTTAGTATAGCAGACAGTAGTTTTTGCGCGTTTGCCCTACCGAATACATACTTGGGACGAGAAGAAATGCTCTAGTCTGGGGACAAAGCAAACTTAAACAAATAAATCGCATCCGTATTGCATCGTACTTCATGGTTATTATAGATCGGGGCAATGAATTTATGTACATCATGGGACTTCGACGTTATGGAGATTTGAAATTACGAAATGCTCGGAATCACCTAATATTTTTAAGATTATGCCTAAAGTGATAAATGCAAATTCTATTAATTAAAGTTCATTCTCGCTTTTGTAACATTGCGATGTCGCCTACTAAAAGGTAAAGATGGCGTTGTCCGTATTGTGAGTGATAGGAAATTATTTGTGTGTATATTTTTGTGCTTCAGGCCCAATGATATTAATATTGTCGTTGTTGTTATTTTCAAGATATGAATCGAAATACCAGACAAAAATAGTGGGTCAGGTTTAAAATTTGGATATCGCACAGTACAACTATGTACAAATATATATCTGCAGTAGAGTTATTTTAATCGACTGATAGTCTAAATTTAGATTAAGATTTTCAAGCCTCTGGACCGACAGTAATCTTGCGATAAACAATCTGAACTAACTACAAAATTTGAACTTTTTTTGTGTTATCTAAATTCGTAAATCATCATTAATATTAGGCTAGCCGATGTATAGCGTGACATATTTGCGTACGTCACATAAGTCAGACGCTGCGCTGAGACAGTTGGGTTGATTTTTTGTGCACTTAGGAACTTAAAAAACTCAGTGACTGTTTTGTGTATATTGAGCCAAAAAATATAAAGACTATCCGAATGGATTTTCTTGTGTAAGATTTTCTTGGAGCGGCATTAATACTTCTATGGTCAATCACCTGAGGTCAGACCCTGTAAAAATTGATATAAATCCGTTTCTGCTTACAACCCAGCTACGAACACAATATCAAATACTGATTGATAATAGCCTTAAATTCGGTGTTGTTTCACCATCCCTAACAGATGGATGTATGCAGATGAATATTATTGCAAAGGCGTAGCCTTAAACGAAATTTATAGAAAAAATAGCAAGATATTTCGATAGGTTTCTGTGATATAAAAGTTACAACAAAATTACGCGAAATCTATAGTCATGTGGTATATATTTTCCAAACAGTAGCTATGTTGCTCATTTTTACAAATTTTTATTATTTCGTACGAAATTTTGATTTGTGACTGTGATTATTTCACGGCGTGTCTTATTTAATCTAGCATGTATTGCAATCTATATGAGAATACTTTGGTGATCAGAGGCCTTGCCAGGTAACATAACATAGCATGCGAGTAATTTTCTTTTTTAAGCTCCGAAATTAGTGGCGAAACCTACTTTTGCCTAATTAATATCAGGTATTACCTAGGATAAAGCCTAATGCTAATACTATCAAACCGGACTTGAATTAAAAGCCTTGTTATCGATGTCGTACATGAATATCTAACATTTCAAGAGCAACAATATATTCTAACTTAAGAGCAACAATATATTCTAACTTAAGAGCAACAATATTATATTCTGAATGGTTTTCAATACTTTTTGCCTAATTAATGTCAGATATTATCTAGGATAAAGCCCAATGCTAATACTATCAAACCGGACTTGAATTAAAAGCCTTGATATCGATGTCGTACATGAATATCTAACATTTCAAGAGCAACAATATATTCTAACTTAAGAGCAACAATATATTCTAACTTAAGAGCAACAATATTATATTCTGAATGGTTTTCAATACTTTTTGCCTAATTAATGTCAGATATTATCTAGGATAAAGCCCAATGCTAATACTATCAAACCGGACTTGAATTAAAAGCCTTGATATCGATGTCGTACATGAATATCTAACATTTCAAGAGCAACAATATATTCTAACTTAAGAGCAACAATATATTCTAACTTAAGAGCAACAATATATTCTGAATGGTTTTCAATACTTTTTGCCTAATTAATGTCAGATATTATCTAGGATAAAGCCCAATGCTAATACTATCAAACCGGACTTGAATTAAAAGCCTTGATATCGATGTCGTACATGAATATCTTACATTTCAAGAGCAACAATATATTCTGATAAAAAATTTAATGGAAGATCAAATAAATACACTAAAGTGTAAATGGAAGATCAAATACAACTTACTAAAGTGAAATAGTGAAATCTAAATGACCTTTTGGTCAAAGAACCTACTGAACCATCTTCTAAATGAATTTCAATATTTCTGAAGTGAAGTATAGAAGCGATGCACAGTTATCGGGAAATGGTGGTATCCTAAAACGTCCATCCTTATGCTTTTTGTGAATATTGCCACAAGGATAGCCATAAAAACAGTGTAAAATACACACCTTCGTTAGCCAACGATTCCTTACGTCGAAAATTTAAAAAAACCACTCGAAAACGCTTTTAAAGTATAGAGGCCATGCACTGTTATCGGGAAATGGTGGTATCCTAAAACATCCATCCTTATGCTTTGTGTGAATATTGCGACAAGGATAGCCATAAAACAGTGTAAAATGCATGCCTTCGTTAACCAACGATTCCTTACGTCGAAAATTTAAAAAAAACCACTCGAAAACGCTTTTAAAGTATAGAGGCCATGCACTGTTATCGGGAAATGGTGGTATCCTAAAACATCCATCCTTATGCTTTGTGTGAATATTGCGACAAGGATAGCCATAAAAACACTGTAAAATGCACACCTTCGTTAGCCAACGATTCCTTACGTCGAAAATTCTAAAAATACCACTCGAAAACGCTTTTAAAGTATAGAGGCCATGCACTGTTATCGGGAAATGGTGGTATCCTAAAACATCCATCCTTATGCTTTGTGTGAATATTGCGACAAGGATAGTCATAAAACAGTGTAAAATGCATGCCTTCGTTAACCAACGATTCCTTACGTCGAAAATTCTAAAAATACCACTCGAAAACGCTTTTAAAGTATAGAGGCCATGCACTGTTATCGGGAAATGGTGGTATCCTAAAACATCCATCCTTATGCTTTGTGTGAATATTGCGACAAGGATAGCCATAAAACAGTGTAAAATGCATGCCTTCGTTAACCAACGATTCCTTACGTCGAAAATTCTAAAAATACCACTCGAAAACGCTTTTAAAGTATAGAGGCCATGCACTGTTATCGGGAAATGGTGGTATCCTAAAACATCCATCCTTATGCTTTGTGTGAATATTGCGACAAGGATAGCCATAAAACAGTGTAAAATGCATGCCTTCGTTAACCAACGATTCCTTACGTCGAAAATTCTAAAAATACCACTCGAAAACGCTTTTAAAGTATAGAGGCCATGCACTGTTATCGGGAAATGGTGGTATCCTAAAACATCCATCCTTATGCTTTGTGTGAATATTGCGACAAGGATAGCCATAAAACAGTGTAAAATGCATGCCTTCGTTAACCAACGATTCCTTACGTCGAAAATTCTAAAAATACCACTCGAAAACGCTTTTAAAGTATAGAGGCCATGCACTGTTATCGGGAAATGGTGGTATCCTAAAACGTCCATCTTTATGCTTTTTGCGAATATTGCGTCAAGCATAGCCATAAAAAACAGTGTAAAATGCACACCTTCGTTAGCCAACGATTCCTTACGTCGAAAATTCTAAAAATACCACTCCAAAACGCTTTTAAAGTATAGAAGCCATGCACTGTTATCGGGAAATGGTGGTATCCTAAAACGTCCATCCTTATGCTTTTTGTGAATATTGCGACAAGGATAGCCATAAAACAGTGTAAAATACACACCTTCGTTAGCCAACGATTGCTTACGTCGAAAATTCTAAAAATACCACTCCAAAACGCTTTTAAAGTATAGAAGCCATGCACAGTTATCGGGAAATGGTGGTATCCTAAAACGTCCATCCTTATGCTTTGTGTGAATATTGCGACAAGGATAGCCATAAAAACAGTGTAAAATGCACACCTTCATTAGCCAACGATTGCTTACGTCGAAAATTCTAAAAATACCACTCCAAAACGCTTTTAAAGTATAGAAGCCATGCACTGTTATCGGGAAATGGTGGTCTCCTAAAACGTCCATCCTTATGCTTTGTGTGAATATTGCGACAAGGATAGCCATAAAAACAGTGTAAAATGCACACCTTCGTTAGCCAACGATTCCTTACGTCGAAAATTCTAAAAATACCACTCCAAAACGCTTTTAAAGTATAGAAGCCATGCACTGTTATCGGGAAATGGTGGTATCCTAACACGTCCATCCTTATGCTTTTTGTTAATATTGCGACAAGGATAGCCATAAAAACAGTGTAAAATGCACACCTTCGTTAGCCAACGATTCCTTACGTCGAAAATTTTAAAAAAAAACCACTCGAAAACGCATTTAAAGTATAGAAGCCATGCACTGTTATCGGGAAATGGTGGTATCCTAAAACGTCCATCCTTATGCTTTTTGTGAATATTGCGACAAGGATAGCCATAAAACAGTGTAAAATGCATGCCTTCGTTAACCAACGATTCCTTACGTCGAAAATTCTAAAAATACCACTCGAAAACGCTTTTAAAGTATAGAGGCCATGTACTGTTATCGGGAAATGGTGGTATCCTAAAACGTCCATCCTTATGCTTTTTGTGAATATTGCGACAATGATAGCCATAAAACAGTGTAAAATACACACCTTCGTTAGCCAACGATTCCTTACGTCGAAAATTCTAAAAAACTACTGGAAAACGCTTTTAAAGTCCTCGAACGACTGAACAATGATATTTCAATTGCATATTCATCATGCACATTGTGACCATTAAATAGTTCATGTCTCATGGCTTTGTTTTTAGCAAAGTTGATCTGGTTACCATATTATTGCTTTACTCTCATAGTTCTACTCTGCGTGGCCAAAAAATAAAAAAAACTTCTAAAAGGCTAAAATGAGAAGTCACTTTCAAACATTTTAAGATAACGCAAAAAATTGTGAAAGATAGAGAAGTACTTCGTGACCGAAAAAATAATCAATTTTTTCATTAATATATGCGCACCTTTAGCTATGACACGCGATCCCGAACCAGCATACCACAATATTTTGAAACTTAAGGCTTGTCTTTTAGTCGCTGTCGACTTTAGAAAAAATCGTTAATAAGCCTCAAATTATAATTTAAGCCTCGAATAAATCATTCCGAAAACCCCTGGGATTGAGCTCACGAAACAAGAAAAAATACATAATTTTAGCCTTTGGTAAAGAAACAGTGTATACTACTGCAACTTTGATGTATAAACGTTACGGCCAATGAAACCTTAAGGGGCGGAAGTGAAATGCATGCTATGCCGTTCTCGATATACTAAACCTAAGCCTTAGTCTTAGCATAAACTAAGGTCCTTATATGAGCCATGTACTAAGCCTAAGCCTAAGTCGGTTGGCTGCCGCCTCCCGAACCTCCGCCCTAAGCTGTTTTTTCTAACGTTATAACGGCCGGCCGCTAAAAGTGACATGGGCCAGCGTTACGACTAAGTATGCGAAATTGCACAATTGCAGTGGCTAGAAGCCCATAAATCATACATTATCATATGGGAGTGTGGGGGTTAACCACACTGGGACTTCGGGGCGGGCCCATGTTATGCGCTTAGTCCTTTCCCGCGTAGTGCAACACATTTAATAAAGCATACATTGTGAAACGATTCGCAAACCAATCATATCCTTAAGAAACCGAGCATCAGTTCTCATAGTGTGTAGTGCCAAGAGTACGGGGCTCGCCCCTTAAATATCTAGGTTCAAGTCACCGCTGAAACAAAAACTTGTTCGTCATTGTACGAAATACCCATTGATACGAGAAAGGGTCGACTAGGTATCATTCATTCGTTAAAACATAAAAGTTATTGGTGCTAGATTATATACGTTGTCATATTTTCATCATGGCTCGCACATAAATGATTCATCTATTATATACCTTTATGGTTTACTCTGAATATTAGTCTACGAATTCTAGATAAAATCTAGTATCCGGTTTTTCAAAGCCGTCTGGCTGTGACGTTGGTTTTGGCTTTTGTCATATGCGTTGTGCCTGGTACTACACTGGTGACGTATACAATAGCTAAAATTTTTAGTCTCCCTTCAAAAACCGCGACCGACAAGCGATGCGAGACTAAGTATTAATTCCACTACGCCATTTGACTTTGCAAACCTCGGCCGAAATAAAAGGCTAAAACTGTGAAATAAAAGCTAAAATCATAATATATTATCTACAGCTAAATAAATCCGAGAAAAGGCAGAAATGTACCTGTTTACGGTGTAGCATAATTTATTGGCACAAAACGCGATACTAATTTATACATAGCGTACATAGGAACACGCATTTGTGTGTATTCGTTTCGTAATAGATTTGCTATCAAACTGTTAATATAGTGTGCATTGATCCATGCTTAACACTTAAATAGCGTTCATTGCGTGCAACTAACACTTCCGAGTTCGATTCTTGGTTAGGTGATGTAGTGTTTGCCATCAAAAACAATGAAGACTGAAGCATTTAATCCAAAATGGCTAAGACTTAAGTACTGGTAAAAAGGTAGCTACGGTATCTAGCTATTTTAAATATGCATATAACTATTTAATGAATGAGTAAACTTAAGCTGCTCCACCTACCATCACCTTTTGACACTATGTACACAACGCTGTTAGCGAACAAAAATTTATTGCAATTGCCAATTCCAAATTCAAAAATTTCCGTTCGCGAAGGCAGAGCGACTGAATGCAAAACGGTCTAATTTCTGTCCGCTAACACAATGCACCTATTTGCTATTTGGCCACAAATTAGTTTCACAACGCACAATGGGGCAACTAGCATTCCGCATTTTTTCGTAACGCTAACTCATTTATTATTATTTTTAATACGTATAGTACGCGAACTCGACCTGCAACGAACAGGTTTCGAAATATTTAACGGTGGAGTTTTCGTTCGATAATAAAATAAAAAATTTGCCAGGTCAAATGAAACGGTCATGAATCTTTTACAAAATGTTCTTGAAGTATCTGTTAATAATGCAATTTTCTGTTACTTATCGTTTTGGACGCGTTGCCAAAAACCCCGATTTTATGTTCTATGTTATGTTGACGGATGGCTGGTACGCCTATCGCTAACGACAAAAGGGGATGGTAGGGGGAGCACCATAAGTTTACTCATGCATAAGCTATTTCAAGATCACCAATTTCAATACTGTTTATTACAGGTCATAATCGTTATTTTCTTCTTTATATAAATTCCATCTTCTTATTGTTCTTCTTTATAAAAGTTATGCAAAATATAAGATTTATCTTAATTGGTAACGATACATTTCTCTATATTGTACAAACTGCTGTGACACATTTCTCTTAAGAAAAACAAATATCATCACATTTAAAATTCAGTTTTCTAGAGCGAACCTTGTTCAGCTTCAACACAAATGCTAGTTCGAAAGCGATTTAAAATGTCGATCGACGACAAAATTCAAGGCACGTGTAGTTCGTTATTGTATTACTGAACAAATTTCTCTTGCGTATGTCATAAGATAGGTAATACCTTGATGACTGAAGCGATAAATCCATACATGCCCATACAGGGAGAGGGAATCATCCCTGGCGCTCGGACCCCCTCAGGGCGTCGCCGATCCCGTCCCCGCTGACAGGTAGCCTGATCTCCTGCGGCTCCGCATTCTTAATATCTTCCAGACAAAAATAGGTAAAAATCGGGGGAAATGAGCAAAAATGGTGTGAAATTGGTAAAAATTGGATGAAAAGTGGGAAAATTGGGAAAATTTGGCTGAAAACGATGGAAAATTTTCACCAATTTTTGGTCCCAAAAAATTTCAAAACTTTATTCCCTCTGACAACCTCACCCTGCCAACCGTCTGAACTTCCCCGTTGGGAAGAGCATACGCTCGAGGCATCCACTATCCTCTTGGGACTTCGCACCTCGACTGTGAATGGATAAATAGTGTCGCTGCATATCTTGAATTCTCGGGAATAGGGCCGCAGGCCAGGAACATCCGTATGGAAGACCGATATCGTGCCGTTGGTGCCAGTGGTCGACTTTATGAGTGGCATAATCTTAGATGATTCACACTGTTAGCCAAGTTTGACCCATATTGAAATGTCCGTATAGACAAATCAGGTAAATTCCATTGTTGAATTCGAGCGCATCTGCAGCAGTTGTTCAACAAAATGTATCGGCTGTAAGATCACCTTTTTCAGATAACAAGTTCAATTCGACCATGCAATTCCCCAATACAAAGTAATCATCTGCTTTACTGTTTTCACGTGCCATGCGTGAATTATTTATGGCTAGTTATAGGTTTTGATAACGTATTCGTCATTTGAAATCTTTTCAACGATTTTAACTACGAGATGGATTGTGAAATAGATGCTAACATTTCCCTGTCCAAATTCTATTCGTTTACTATAGAATGTTTGATAAATTCTTGGCAGCACCAGGAACTCAACTCAGGTTGTACGGATGCGGAAACTTTGTAAGCAAACGACTGACCTTTCGAAGAGTTGTTAAACAACCTAACTCAGCGAGCGAATAACAACGCGTGCGCAAAAAACACCGTACTTCGAACGCAGTCAACATAACGCCTTCAATTATGTGCTGATTACGCACGAAACAATTAAAATACAATTCATTGATTAGCTATAAAACTGAAATTCAAATATTTTTCATAAACTCAAACATGGTGAGAAATCAAAAGCACTAACTCTATGAAAGAAATGATAATATCATGGCTATAAGTTTATATTTTCGTCTCAGTTTTATTAAAATTCGAAATTGTTTGTTTACCGCATGAACTTTCGTTCCAAAAATGTCATTTCTTAATGAAAAATAGTTCCAAATCCCAGCAGCTACCAGCAAAACAAGAAATATAGATTATATATGTTCTTTTTCGGTCAAAACATCGTTCAAAACAATTTCAATTTCTAAATTTTAATCAACCAAACTCAGATTATATAAGGTGAAGGAAATGCTTTAAGAACGATGAACAAAAGTTTAATTTTGTAAGAAGAAATTGTGATATCCTGGGAATATTTCAATTATTGGTGGGCGGGTGGAACCAATATTATAAAAAATCAAATATTTTAATATGTACATATTTAAGAATATAAAGTGTTTACTAAATTAATATTACTAAGTCTGTTTTAGTTTTTTTGAAAAAATCGACAATGGTATACAACATGTTGAAACAAGTTAATAATGCTACGATGTAAACATGTGAAATGCATATGTTTATTCACATAAAATTTTTGAACAAGATTTGAACAATTTTAATTCATATTCACAACGTACTTCGAAATACGTTTTAATGCAAACGCTGCTGCCATACAAGGTTTTTCAAAACACTAACCGTTATAATAGCCGCAAAACATATGAAGACTGCCAAAAGATTAGAGACATTTGGGTTTTGTTTTGTGTAGCAGCACATCAGTAAATACATAAAATGACGGTAGGTATGTATTATTTGTGCATTTAGTGCTTAAAATATTTTAAACATAGCAATCTTTAACATTAGAGTTTGCCTACACAGTTAATTATGTAGCATAATGAAATCTTAAAACACTAATGTATAATTTTTAAGACCCTTTGTATACAGTGGTTAAAATAGCGTAGACAGATCTATTATTCTGCTTAAGATTTTTATTTGAAAACTTATTTTAATTTATTCAGTTTAATATAATTTTTGGGTAAATATATAGTATGATTAAAGTGACGTTATTAAGACTTCCAATTTCAAACTATTACTTGTCAGCTAACGGTCTTTTTATTACTTTGAACGTGAACCGATATTCTCTTAACCCTTTCATGCCCGAATTAATTTGTGTATCGTGCAATGTTTGACAAACTCAAGCCAGCGTCACGGATCGAACCCGAAACGTACGGGTGAAACTTATGTACGCAAACCACTGAGCTGTCTGAGAGCTGTTGCCCAGGTTCTTTAGGGAACCTCGCAATGCGAGCGAATAACAACGCACGTTCAAACGTACGATATACGAAAAACTCAGTAAACACAACTAGTCGCAATGTGCGTTGGGTCCATTTAGACAGAGTGGGCATGAGAGGATTAATAAAGCACCATCGTTAGTATTAAAATATATTTATTTAAGTCAAGTCGCTCTGTTTAAGCTTTGAAGACTAGCAATTATATGTCTTTTTCAGTGCGTTCCCCAATACTTTTGCAGTTTATGTATGTGTTTGTGGCTATTACAAAGGTTAGAGTTTTGAAAAACGTTGTCTGGTAACAGCATTTGCATTAAATCGTATTTCGAAACACGTAATGAATATGAACCTAAATTGTTCAAACATTATCCCACAATTTTACATAAATAAACATTTGCATTTTACATGTTACATCGTAGCATCGTTTGTATAATTCTTTTATATGGTGATGAGATGCACATCAGATTCAGCGTTAAATTAGTGTGAAAAAATAATGATGAGACTTCGATACAACTGAGAATTTGGGCTCTACGCTCGGCTCAGCTCCAGGCCGAGCCTGCCGTGTTTTCTGAAGCGCTAAGCCGCAGCCGTAAATTTTTTTGGGAAAGTGGAGTCTAGCGTATCGAGAAAATCTGGGTTCAGCTCTTAAAAGCTTTAAAAGCAGCTATATAGTTAAGTTTGCATAATGTTGTGTTTAAT
The DNA here is from genome assembly GCA_030248225.1 of Trileptium ribeirensis. Taxonomy (NCBI): domain Eukaryota; kingdom Metazoa; phylum Nematoda; class Enoplea; order Enoplida; family Thoracostomopsidae; genus Trileptium; species Trileptium ribeirensis. Next base: position 9,619 of record JASANE010020363.1, on the reverse strand, counting down.
ATTAGATTAGGGACTCGCAAGCATTTATTGTTTGGAGCGTGATAGCTGATTATGGCATGTTATCGGTAGAGCCGAACCGACTCGACTCGGATACTGTCACAAAGAACTCGAAAAACGTGGCTCCTTGCCACATATAATAAATATCCAGTAAACTTATAGGCCTTCCCGAGGCGCCACACTCCACATCCTGCGACCCACACCCCTTCTTTCGAGGTGCCTCACCACTCCCCGGGATGTCGCAACCCTGCCGAGGTGCCGCACCAACCCCGAGGTGCCTCTGAGATGCCGCCCTCCGCCGACGTGCCGCAACTATTTTTCGCACGAAGCGTCGCCCCTACTCGAAGCGGCGCACTCACCCCCGATATGGCGCACCACCCCCCACCCCCGCTGAGGTTCCTCCACCCCGAAGTGCTGCCCCCAACCGCGCTTGCGTAGCGTCGCAAGTAGTCCCCGCCGAGCCGCCGCGCCCCCCCCCCTACCCCCCGCCCGAGGTGTCGCCCCTTCCCAAGCCCAAGATGCCGCGCCCCAAAGGGTCGCCAGTCCTTGCGGCACCGTAGTTCCGTCTCTGAGGCACCGCACCCCCTCCACGGGGCCCCGCACCCCGCTAGACGCTCCGTATATCCCCTCCAACGCAACGCTGCATACTATCTCCTCCCGCGGTGTTACAACTACTCTTCCGAGCAGTCGCACCTTCCTGGAAGCGTCGCCTCCCGCGGGGCGTCGCAATCCCCTGCTCAGGCGCCGCACCCCTTTGCCAAAGTGCCTCTCTTTTCTGATGCGTCCTTCCCCTGGGCGCCGCCTGGATCTGTCCATGGTTCCAAGCACAGAGTTAACAATAACCCACTTTACAGGACACTTGAAAACACCTAGCTACATCCCAAGCACTTGTCAAACGACGTAGCTAGCTATGAAACAATTTATTAAATAATATATAGATCGTACATTTTTATTATATTGTGTAGTAAATGAAACTAAAATAGAGTTGAAACATGAAGGGAACCGTAAATATGTCGACATGCACGTGATATGCTATTCACCAGAGAATATAATGTGCATTAAAACACGGCTTCATAAATAAATATCTATCCAGTCAAAGCCGTCTTCTCAAAATTTTCTTTAATTTAAGCATTCCGTTCGTGCAGTAATTCTTATGCCGCCTGGAACGAAATAATAAAAATGAATAATCAATGTCGACTGTTTGCGATACTGACCAAATTTTACCTCCTAATGCATCATTTACGATAAGATGCGTGCGCATGGCCCTAATTATGTTACGCGTTCAAATGGGATAGCTACAATGTCACGCAGGCATTCCAGCTCGACTATTAAAATTTTGAATAGCCTAGCTAGGCTATGTGTTTGCCATCAAGTGTCGAGCCGGACTGTGCTTTTATCACGAGGGATTCAGTTGAGCCCGTATAACTTTTAAGCCAGTCACTATTTAGTCCGCAAACATTACTTTTTACTATACGTATCTCAACAGTGGCATACTGCTTAAAACGGTAATTTATATAAAAACAAATATATAGCTTAACATTGGCGCGAAAATTTGGTGTGAAAATGCTATTAGAACAAAATTCCATTACACTAAGCACAACAGTAAATAAAGTTTCTCAATTGACGGTTAGGAATCGGACTAAACTCTGTATTTGTCACATTAAGTCTAGCTAAGCCATAAAAATGTGCGTAAGTATTGCAGCTAAGTTATAGTTCACCCGAAATAGTTGAGTTGGACGCGTGACATAATTCGGCCTTAGCGCACACATCTTATGGTAAATGATGCATAAAAAGTTATATCTCAAAAAGAAAGTAAGCGTTGGTTTAAAAAAAATTCCAGAAAACTTTGTTAAAATGCACCAGTATGGACATAAAACATCTTATAGAGACACTTAATATAATACATTTCATATAAGACACATTACACATTACTGCTTTAACTAATCAATATTTCGGGAACTAAAAAGCTAAAACTGCTTATTAAATATGATTTTGCGTAAGATTTAACTATTGTAAGCTATTATATAGTCCCGAAAACATTTTTGTGATAGAGCGATATATACTAATGACACTTGAATGTAATGAACTACATTTTTGCAGTACATATTGTGTTCTGTAATCATTATTCTATGGAGAAGCGCGTTTCGAAAGTGGAGGAGGATGGGCTAACGGAAAGGTGTTTATAACGTAAGTTGTTTCTTTCACTGATGTAGTAATTAATCTTGTTGCTGATACTGACACTACCCGACCACTGATCATCAATCTCGTATCACACACAGTCAAAACACGGAATTTACAAACATAAAGGCTCCAGACAAAAATTTCAGTCGTACAAAATTGTCAAATACCACTACTCTGCAATATCTTTTCATGACTGTGAATTATACATAATCATCAAATCCTGTTGTTGTTAGAAAAAAAAATTTTATTCAGTCAAAATATTCCGACAAACCCTATGACAGCTTATCAGTCACGAATTCCGAATGAAATCAAGATCAAACTATTCGAAATGTATATAAAGAGTATCGAAAATCTATTCTAGTTCTCTGAAATGTTTGCACACACCGTTAATATTAACACAATGCTGCAGAATTTGGTTGAACAAGAGTAGATTTAGACATTGAGTTCTTGTGTGCTTGGCTCCAACATGATGTCCAATTTTGATTCGGAATATTAGGCGATAAAACTTTATACAATCACGCAAGTTGTGGGAACTTCACATTGTATAAGCTACAGGAAATCTACATATGATCCGAAAATACCTATTAAACCAGCGGTGTTTATGTTTGCTAATTCACTTTAATAATACTTTTATTTGGTATGGAGGCTTTTGCTTTAGCGCTGAAATTAATGCCCAATATATACTTAGTTTATACTCAAAAATGTAATAATTTTTGAATAATCGTTGTTATATATATACTTACTTGAGATGAAAATTTGCCCTGTGGTTCATGATAGAGTTCCTATTTATTTGGCGAAAATGTACGGTAATATATCATTATTTTTAGACATAATTTTTTGAAGTTATGTGGTTTCGACCAGGACCAGCTCAGTATGATATGTCTGGTAACTTTCAGAACCAAAAAGCAGGCCCCACATGTTTTAATGTCGTTTAATGCGTACAAAGACCTAGATTAAGCTATGAACTTTGGGTAATCGGCAATGGCTCGTATTACAAAGCGATGTGATAACTGAATTTGTCGTGTGGCGCATATTTTCACGTGAGATGCGGTTTAGTCACTTTGCGATACTTTTTGCAACAGTTCCGTGATAGCTCAGTTGTACCCGTAAACAGTTTGCAATGAAACAAAATTTCTTCAATTTCTAACGCCAACTGGAGTCTGTCAACCATACACGATTATACAAGTATCTGTTAAAACGATACGGACATGTTTATGTGTTGATAGAGTGATTTGAATGATACCACTTTTGGTAATTTTGAGTTCGATGGTACCTTCTTGTTTGGTCAACAACAGAAGAAATATGTTTACGTAACAATTATTTATTGTATGTACACGAGAATTTGGAAAAGCATTCAAAAGATATAATGGTTTGAACAACCGAAAAGGATTAACATTTATGGGCTTTCTTAAGTCCTGACAATTTAGTAAAAAATGAACTTATAACATAACCGTGATTTGTGTAATAGGAAGAGCTCGTTTTATTTCAATTTGTATGTGTAATGCAGAGTTCACGTTATAATGTCCCCGATGTTTGGAACTTTTGACCCCCTATAGTAGCGATCCTACCGTATTGAAGGTCAGGTTGACAACCATATTGTAAATCAATTTTCGAGGGTGTATGACACACCCTCAGCTACTACATTTTTTAACAGTGTCGTATACACCCTTAGCTACCAATTTGGCGCAAACTAACTGTAACGGACACCGTCTGTAGCTAATGCGGTTTATAAGTCAACTGTGCTGTGTAGTTGTTTTAAATAGATATTTGTATCTAGGCCATATGAACGTTGCTGATACAATGCAGGACACTGTCAATAAAACTGCAAGAAGGCAGGGTGTACTTGACACTGCCGGGAAGTGGCAAAACCCCTAGCTAGCTACCCTTGAAAAAATTTATAAAAAACATGGGGTGTTTAAGACACCATGTTGTCGACAGCGTGCCTGATACTGTGTGGTGCACATAGGTTCCAAACGTTGGGGATATTATAACGTGAACGCTGCATAAGGTCGAAATATATATCGTCCTGCTCAATGAGTTAATATGGTTGTGGCGTAAAGTGTCGTGCTTTTCTCAAGAATCGATCATAAATTCTTAATAATTAGTAAAAAATTGGACACTGTAGCATTTCTCAGAACGGTTATAATTTAACGTAAGGTTTACTCGATGTATTAGCAGTCTTTATTCCCGACAAAATACATGTTTCAATCCAGTATCATTTGAAATCAAAGGTGAACAAGCTCGATTACTATATTATGTTTTGGGCAAGACTGGGCGTCACGTAAAAATTCTGATTTGAAATTAAAAATTAGTAAAAGATCACACAGCGAATGGTTAGAATATATAGATTAAATAACTATGTAATTCCTCAAGTTTTGTTTCAACTCTAATAGTTCAGCACACAATCGAGGAATTTGGCAAAATTTTTTCTATTGGGTTCATTTAAATCTGGCGGCCTTAATCTTGTAATATTAAGTATATATGTCCAACTGTTCACGAGAAGGTGTCAAACAATGCCATCCTTCTGGGTGATATCAGGCCGTTTTGCGATTACCGTTTATTACTAAATTGTAAGTTAACGGATTGAGCTCAAGTTCTAATAGTGGATCTGGCCCTACGTGGCTTGCTCGGAAGTGCGCGCTCGAAGTAGGAGTTGGAAGTAAGCGCACGAACGGGCAGACAGCAGGCAAATGAAACTTTTAATGCAAAATGTAAGTTAATTTTGTTGGGTTGTCTTGATTATATCCCCCAATTCAACCTAATATAAGTATAATTTAATATACCATTCTAACCGCAATGATAACCTGAGTATAAAGGTGTTAAAAACAATTCAAAAGTTTTATTGGTTAAGGATCTACAACAATTTAAGTCAAATTCTAAAGGCTTGGTCACACGCTCAAACATTTTGCTCAAATTTTGAGCTCAAAATTTGATCAAATTTTGATCAAAATTTGAATCTAATTTTTTAAAGAAAATTGCGATATTTCAAAATTTGAGACCAAAATTTGAGCTCAAACTTTTTCAGGTAATACATCTCGTCTATGATTGGCTACAGGAATATTCTTGGAATGTTTGAACAGTGTTGCAAAAAAAGCAAAAAGATGCTTTCAAATTTTGGTCAAAATTTTATCAAAATTTGAGCTCAAATTTTCGTCAAAATTTGAGCAAAAAGCTTGAGCGTGTGAACACGCCTTAAACCTTCCCTAATCTGTTAATTGTGAGTAACCGTCTTCGTTGTGATCTGCTGTGTTACTATGGTCGTAGTTCTCCAACGTCGGTCCGTGATCCACCACTGCGTCATCAGAATCATGTCGCTCGCAATACGGCGTAGGCTACTGTCCATTTGCTTGACGACTCTCAGTGGTGATTATCTCGACCTCATTAGAAACCATAGGTGTCGATGTAACACAGCTGTTGCCCAACGTTACCTGGTCGACTCCGCTGCTACAGCGAGGCTGGCCTTCCTGACATCTTTCAAGCAGAGCATTGACGACAGCTAAAGCATCCTGGCCAACTGCGCCAGGCTGGAATGGGTGGGTACCTATCTTGCGAAATGCGTTGAAACCAATATTTGGTTTCGACTTAACCGATCTCCATACTTTCCCAAATACGGCGCCAAATGTCATATGATCAACAGTTCGAGAGTTGTTCTTTTAGCTAAACCATGCGACGTGCTGTTCCCAAGATCTTTTAGATCAGACAAATACGCCAATATCTAATAATTGAAGAACATTGAAAGCGTGAGAAAGAATTGGGAGTAGCTTAATTCTGTTGCGCTCGGGTTCACGGTATGCACGAAATAACATTCTCGAACCATGTAAGGAACGAGTCTTTACCGAGCAATCCGCTTCCGGACATCGCCAGCACTGTCCGCGGCGACATCACCTCGTAGTATTTGCTCAAAATGGAATACATACTGCTAACGATTATCACAGAAAATGAAACTGGCAATATTTGTGGAAACTTTACCAAATTCGCAAATTTTTAAGGATAAAATTACAAACTTCAGATTTTGTTTCTATGTTTTTCGCTAATGGTAACACTCCTGTTGTCTAGCGCTACGAAATACTCGTCAGAAAGCTCTGAAAATATTTATATGTTCATTGGAATATTTACGCTTAGTTACCTTATAGCAAAGTAATATAAAACAGCTTTCCAAATTGCACGATGCGTCGAAAGTGAGATAAATTGTGGTAGATTACTAGGCTTTTAAGGTACGTGACATACTATGATGGTCTAGTATTCTCAAAACATAAAGCACTTTATAGTTGAGGTATCCAAGCACACAGAGAACGGAAGTGTCGACCTATCCCGAGTGCACTATCGACCTAGCAAGCAACACGATGAATTTAACAGAGTTCGCGGTCCTACGTAATACGAGAAACAATGACTCTGACCGCCTAAACAAACACGATACATGTATTCTACAGATAATTTTAACGCTATTTTTTAATCTAGAATTAATTCCTACTCCCTACGAATGTTTTAACGCGATAAATATTACGCCCATTCATAAGTTGTGAATGCGCAAAAGCAGTTAATAATGATAGACCTTGCACTCCAAACCCGTACCAACCATTAAACAAAGCTATCTATGCTCATATAAAAGAGCATAACTACAGAAAACCTCCTTGGTAATAATCAGCTTTTTCCCGTGCATCTATTACATTGTACCAGAGAGCCAGAGCATTTTATATGTGAAAAATTTGCCAAAGTGTCGACCAAGCAATAGTTTACTATAAAGTTAACCAACTTTAATATATAATTTATTCAAGCAAAATTTACTGCAATAAAACAAAGTTACATTTGATTCAGCTCACGCTAGCGTTATTTTTATTTAAGCAAAATCTACAGGTTTAAACCTAAATGGAATAAACCATTAAACCAACATTAATAAAGAATTTATTAAAATAAAATTTAGTGCACTAAAGCACTCAGCTCATGCTGGCGTAAATTTTTATTTCAGCAAGATCGCATCGTTAAATTAAGTGGAATTTAGTGCAACAAATTCCCTAAAATAAATTCTGGATCAGATTCCTGCTATCTTTATTTGTCGATTGGGGAACTCTGATATTGTCTCTGTCATGCGCGATCACAATTTGTGCGCGCGAACACATGCCGAGTGTGTACGGTCCATCGCATGACCTGCTGAATTGCATAGAAGCATTCGCGGTGTCTGAGTTTATTAAAATTATGCGATAAAATCACGAGTGAAATCCTGTTTTATATGTACGATGTTTACTAAATTGCAATGTTAAATTTTAAGATACTGACAACGAACAGTGCTTATAACATGTTGTTATATTCCATATCGCTCCCGCGTGCATAAGCTAAAATCGTAAATTATTTGCGAACAACGGCTTTGCGATCACGAACAGAATTGATACAAGAACAACTCAAGTCTACGCACCTAAAGAGAAGTCACGCATAATTGCAAGTATTATTGTTGAGTCCCAATCATATTTTAAACTTACAGACAAAAAAGATAAAGGTACACAAATCAAGAGTAGGTTATGAATAATCTAAGAAAATAATACAATTGTAAGGTAGATGGCAGGCTACTCACTCCAAAATGTACCCTCATTCCCGAAAATCACAAAATCCTACTTTTTTGTACTACTAAATCTTCGACACTATCTATTTCAACCTAAAATATTAATTTATTTTAAAATTATTCAATAACATCAACAACTACAACTTTACTGATTTCTTTATTAACATACTGCTAATTTGCATATTGCGCAAATTAGCATTTATAATGAGCCTTTGCTTTTGGTGGCAACAGTACCACATCAAGGGACTTATGCATCATTTACCTTAAGATGTGTGCAGCAGTGCCGGATTTTGTCATAGCCTGTGGCGGCTCTATAGCTATGCTTGGCTAGCCGCGATAAGCCGGTGTGATATTTTAGGGCCGAGCCAGACCCTACAAATATATTTAACTAATAGTAAATCGAGGCTAATAAATTGTCAAAAGGGCCGGAAACGGCTCTAAAAGGCAGAAATATATGACGGCAATGCCAAATCGCTAAAAATTGAATTTGTGGAATTTTATGGTCATATATTAGTGAAACATCCCTAAAATTAATAGTGTAATTTTCATGCATAAAAGAGCGTGTTTTACATAGCTACTAGGTTGGCTTGTAAAAGTAGCTTAAACAAAAATTTTGAAAATCGCGATATTTCACGTCTTATTTTACCTGCATTTATGCGTCTTGCGTTAATTACTATTAATCTTGTCTTTTTGGGTCAAGAAGAGAAATATTTTTCTTGTGACACAATCTGCTAAACTGATTGTAATAAATATTTTTTCTGTAGTCCGTCCCGGCTATCAAAGCCTGACACATAGACACTCTCGGCTCGTACAACCATACTAGCATAGCTTAGCTATTTATTTTATTTATGAAGGAACGAAATTGGCTCTGTGACAGAATCCGACCCTAGGTGCACATATTTTAAGGTATTCCAAATGATGCATTATAGTCGTGAAAAAACTGGAACATTGTCGCATGTTAAATAATCCATTTCTCGGTTCTTGAGATAATAAATTTGTTTAAAGCGGCTTGAAATATCACGTTCTGTGGTGTTTCTCTTTGGTGTTGAATGCCTTTAATTCGCAGTCGTACTCGTGAAAACATTCGGTAAACAACACGATTCCATAAAAAATATTTTATAAAACGCGTGCTATAAATATCTTTTTACGTTCCACAGAACATTCTACTAGCCCAAACAACGGATCTACATCGACCGTGACGAAGTAACATATACGCCATAAATACCAATAGCCGACATAACAAGTAAAGTACCTACTGAACAATATTAGCATGGGTCACCACGATGAGTTTGCAATGTTTGCGATGTTTAGTTTGAGTAAATTTTTCCTCACGTCGCCGTCATCTTTTGAATTCAGCCGGATTTGTATCAACCCCCACCCCACTCCTTAAGACGCAAGTCAATCATTTTTGTTTATACTGTAATCCCATCAGTAGTAGCCAACATGAGCCAACAAGCCTGAATATAGTTGCTATATCCATAAATTCTAAGTGTAGTTGCAAAGCTTTATAGACGGCAACCACAAGCGATAAAGCTGACACGGATGCAACAACAGCTTATGCCAACGGAGATCGTGGAAAAGCTCGATCCAGTTCCAACTATTGCGACAACGGAACCGCATGGACAGCCGGAAGGGATAACAGCACTACAGAGCCACAGTGTAAAATCGATGATTTTGAGATGATTGAGATTTTCTTCAATTCGTTTGTGACGTAAAATTGACGTAAATTAGGTAGTACAATTTTTTAGTGTCGAGATAGAATACCTTATATCTTTCGAAACCGAAGTGTTTTCCGTCGGTGGCCAAAACAACATTCAGCAAAACTGCAAATAAATTAAAAGTTTAATAAGATTAGAGATATTACAAAAATGTATATGTAACAGGCCC
>JASANE010020362.1:0-112592 GCA_030248225.1 Trileptium ribeirensis | reverse complement strand
TTCCTGCAATTAAGACAGGATGTCCTTTGAAATCTAAGCCAACACCAAGTTCGTAAGACAACAGTTGCGGGTCGCAAGATGGTTAGATCGCCACCGAAAGTTCCGTAATGTCCTCAGAAGTTGCAATCTGCCGATCTTTTGGATTGCTCAAGCCTTCCTGCCTTAATTGGATCGGCAAACAACGACGTCCCCTTTGTGGTCATGATATGCCGCTCGTCAATTCGACTCAATCTCGTTATGGAAGGTGACCCGAGTCATGAGGACACCCAAAAATCGAGAAAACAGATTTAAAACCAATTCCGACTATGATTCCTAATTGATCTAGCTGATTTCTACGCGTTCCAGGGGGACGCAATGGCGAGAATCAGCCCGTTCCGTGGCTCGAGGTAAGGCATACTTCAGAGAGCTCCTAGTGAGGTGGGGGCTCCGCTCGGGTGCCCCAAAACCCATGGGAAGACCCTAAACTCACCCCCCGTCCGTCCTAACTATCGGTGTCCAGTCCGTCCGTAAAACTCTGAATTTTAACAAATTTTTGTGTGTCGTGTCCTTGTCTGCCCATCCTTATGTCGTGTCCTTACATATATAATACTTACATATCGATATCTATACATACATATATATTTATAAACATATATAAATACACACATACAAATACACACAATGCACTCACAATAGACATAGTGGCGTCCTGAGCGACAGAAAGGTCGCTCAGGATAAATACAAACTCGTAACACCTCAGACACAACAACAACACATCAACAAAGAAGGAAACCGACCAGAAACGTCGGTTAGAGAGATAACGAGGACAGAAACGAAAGGACAGCGAGGACACGAGGCGGGAGTGGGAAGGGAAGCGGGACAAGGGGAATCCGGGGCGATTTTCGAGGGGCTGGGGTCAGATTCGATCCCAGGACGGAAAACGGGGTCGAATGATACCAAACACGAGGGGGAAGGACGTAATAGCGGGCCGGAACCCACTTATGGGTTCTGATGTGTATAAGTATGGGGGCGTTTAGCGGGCTCTCCTGCGTTAACTGTTGGGCGGAGCGACGCCCGCCGGGTATCGTTGGACTCAACGTCCAACGACGTTTTAAATGAGGGGTGACATTGCCACTGGGGCGGTCGGAGTAAAAACGGTACTAAAATTGGTGCGGTTAGAGAGAGTCGTGGCTACAATGGGGGGCGCGTTTGTTGGTCGTACGGGTTAACGGGGCTTCGAATCGAGACCCGCCGGGTATTTTTGGAAATGTCTCGTCGAGACGAATCCAATGAGGGGCGGTTCGCCCATTTTAGAGTGGAGCGAGAAATCTCGAATTATCGGTGCCCATCAGCAGTCGGCAACGGCTTTTTTTGGCATCTTTGGGTGACCGCAACGGATCAGCGACCGCAACGGATCAGCAGGGACTCGGGCGGAGGCTCGACACATATGGTTGGATTCAACTAGTCGCGGTGAACAAAACCAGGGGTCGCATGCGCCGGTTCTGACGCAGGGTATGGCGACAGGGATGTCGGAAGGTGGGGGTTTTGTATTGGTTACATACTACAATAGACTACAGAAACAAGGCGGTTTTGCCTAATAAATTGTCCACAGGACACACACATAGATAGACACATGCGCATATATTTTATATATGATATACCCCAGCTACATGGAAAGTGATAGTCCGGGATCCACAGTGACAATCCCACCTAGCGTAAGTAGCGATTGTTTCTATACGTTGCAAGTGAAGTTCTGGCGTTTTCCGGGGCGGTTTTAGAAGTCCATTCACCATTCCCAGAGTGTTCTACCCGTCTGTTCTGGTTAGTTCCGTGATCAGGGTACCGTAGACGGCGGCGGGCCTTCGAATTAGCCCGGCATCCGTCGTTCCGCATGCTTGCGGAGACTACCAAAAGTGCGGTTTCCGCTTATTTTTGACTTGTTGTTTTCCGTGACCATTGCTTAGTATATTGCTAAAACCAAGTAAATTTAATATTTTTGATTTCGGTCTTAATAAACGTGGTTTCTTGAACGTGCAGCCAGGGGCCTCCTATTCCCGGACGGTCATAACTGTCAACCCTATAACGTCTAGTGTTTGCTGGTTGGGTTTTAGGCTAGTTCCCAGTTTCCACTGGCGTGGGGGTTCTTCTGCGGCCTTACAGATCGGTAGGGGCAGTTCACGATCTTATAATTTCATCAAATGGTAACACTCGTCCCTAATTATAAAACAGTACAAGCGAACATTGTTATGCAGAAACGGTTCATCGGTATAGAAACGATTCATTAAGGTAAGTGACATGTTATGCAAACGATTCATAAAAAGTAAGTGACATTTCATACAAACAGTTCATAAAAGTAAGTGACATTTTATACAAACAGTTCCTACAAGTAAGTGACATTTTATACAAACAGTTCATAAAAGTAAGTGACATTTTATACAAACAGTTCATAAAAGTAAGTGACATTTTGCTCTTATACATATGGTTCATAAAATAAGTAACATTTTACTTTTATACGAACGGTTCATAAACTGAGTAACATTTTTATTTTTATACAAACGGATCATAAATGAGTAACATTTTTATTTTTATACAAACGGATCATAAAATGAGTAACATTTTTATTTTTATACAAACGGATCATAAAATGAGTAACATTTTTATTTTTATACAAACGGATCATAAAATGAGTAACATTCTTATTTTTATACAAACGGATCATAAAATGAGTAACATTCTTATTTTTTATACAAACGGATCATAAATAAGTAGCATTTTTATTTTTATACAAACGGATCATAAAATGAGTAACATTCTTATTTTTATACAAAGTAGCCATGTGCCAACGCGTTCCAATGCAATTTTGAGTGTGAAAGTCCTGAAATGCTCGTGACAGGGTCGGAACGACCCTGTTACATATGGCACGGTAGAAAATTTAGTGTTCGGTTCTCGAATATCACCCAAGTGACTTACATCCACAAATAAATCTAGCCATTTCATTATGTATCACAGCCGTCAAGCCGTCTGTGCATTATACTTGCCATTTACCACCCCGCGTATTGCACATATTTTATACATTGCACGTCCAGTATCATAGTCTACATGGTGCTCATTAACACATGTCCGATATAATTTGTGTATCTTTTTATTTTTATAAACTACTATTTTTGATAAAATTTTTATAAACTGATATTTTTGATAAACTCGAGCTTGCGCCTGGGATAGAAACACACGTGCAAACGTGCACCATACGACAATTTCATAAAAATTTTGTTGTGCGTTGGGTCCAGTTGGCCTTAGTCGGCATGAAAAGATTACTTAGGACATTAATAACATTTTGATTAGTTAAGCGGTTGGCGAATTTTTGATTAACCCTTTCATGGCTATTGTGTATCGTGCAATGTTTTATAAACTAAAGCCAGCGTTATGGATTAAACCCGGGCTGTACGGATGAAAGTTGAGTATGCTAGCCAATAAGCTATTGCTCGACAATTTTGGAGTCTCTAATTTTGAGCGAGTACACATATTTTGTTAGTACACATATTCAATCATGCGACAAGTTTAGTTATCACAACGCAACGCAATGGGTGTTGCCTGTATTCGCACCGATTGGGTCTAAAGTGAGGCACAGAAACCAACACAGTAAACTTGAAATTTCATAGATTGAATGCTGGCTAGTTATGTGCCATGCCTGTAGTACGTGCAACACGCGTGATCCTGCTTATGTAGTGTTTTATGAACACTCTGCGGACACGCTTTGTAGAGATGTCTATTTAGATCAAAGTATTCCCGATATCTTTATGTGCTACAGCTATGAACATAAAGCTAGATATATAATTTATACAGTGGTACACAGTTGGATAAAACTTTTTAGTTTTCACTCATATTGTCAGCTATTGCACGAACCTTGTAACGACTGACAACATTGTTGTTACAATGTAATGACAACTGTAGTGAACGAGCACTGCGGTTCTCACGTAACCGTGTGCAGTGAGTGCATACATCTTAATGTGAATGACGCATAATTAGCACATACATGCTTAATGTCCGAGGTCCCAGGGGCAATACGGTATCCGGTTGAAGGCATTCAGCTTCCGGAAAAAACTCCTATCAGCTCGGCGCTTACGGTGACTCCAGCGGGGGACAGGGGGTGCGAGTAGCCGGGCCTCCTGGATGGCCGGAGGGTTCAAAACTCAGTGTGTAACACTATCCCCTAATTAGCATTACAACTGGCTAGAATACGATTTCATCTCTCTTGTTCGCGCCCGGGTGCAGAAACGAACATATTGCATGCAAACTTTTTTGGTTTTTATATAAACAGGAATATTAGTCATACAGGAAAGATTTTTAAAAAAACTCGTCAATACTTGGGCAATTTGAAGGATTCTTGATCACTTTAAAGCATACATGCCCATAGCAAAATTGTCTCACCGTGTCTTGGACCACACGCGGACGGGGCATCGCCGACCCCCCCCCCCCCGTAGCTAGCGTGGACCCCTGTGGCTCCGCGCCTCCCTTTCCAGTTGCCCCTCCCCCCCCCTCGCGCCGGAAGCGCTTGGAAAATTTTGACCGAAATAGACAAAAATAGGGGCAAAATGACCAAAAACTGGCTTAAATTAACAAAAACGCAGAAAAGGGAAAATTAGCCAAAATCTAGGGAAAAGTTTGGCTAATTAAAAAAATAAAAAATTATCCCCCCTCCAATTTAAAAACTACAAATTTAGAGCAAGATATGGATCCTCGAAAGCGGCGTGGTTAGCGCTGATGGATAGATTCTGTGAAGTGAAAGTTCCAAGAGGTGTCGGTAAAAATTCTCTTAGTGATATCAAATTTGCAGAGACCGAGCGTCGCAAAGTCGTTCACTACAGAATTTTGCAAAAATTTAGGATTTTTAGTCAGCAGAAATACACATAATTTATAAATTCAGGATGAGAGTTGGTATTATAAGTGCTGTTAAATTTTATTTCTCCAATTCTGCATTCGCAGGTTGGTATCTAACGCTGGTTTTTATGGTCATTTATACGAAATGCTGGTCATTTTAAAAAATCGTGGTCAAGAAACCATATTTTTAACCCAAGAAAACCAGCATACAAGAATCATTCATCGATAAGTGATTAACACTATTTTGTAACAAACCACCATAAAGCCGACAAATCCAACTATTCTATCTTGTCGATTTGATAAAAGTAGCAAAATTCTTTAACTAGCGTTTGGGTTAAGTAACATTAAAATCAACTGTATTGCAGAAATTCACTGGCGGGTAATGCAATTTTTGTTACACGCGTTTAAGACCACACATTGTCCAGTATAAAGCATTTTGCATAACTTCAGCTGCTATGAACAATAGTTTTCAGTCCAAAATTAGCCAAAATTTTAATGTTTTCTATCGCTTAGTAGTATTTGGAGCAAATACAGAAACCGCATGTGGCTTTAGGTATATCATCCGCGGCGTCAGCGTTACTATGTCGAGTTATCCCAAGAGGAAATGAGGTGTCTTATAGCTTAACCTTAAATTTATTGGAAACTCCACTAAATTTCGCCAGTATACATGACATTGGCTTCACCCATGTAAATAATATTTTAGATATCATTACGTGACAAGTTTAATTTAATGTGGGTTCTACTTTTTTCTGAGTAATATTGTGCTTAAAAATCTTCAAAAGAGCTTTTGGAATAAACTTCTCCAGACTTGTATATATTTTCACTTGTATTATTACAATATAAAGATCTTTGAAATCTTCTGTCTGAAATGTAAACTAAAAGACAAGACGTCAAAAAACTTGAATAATTTCGTATACAAAGGGCAAATTCCTACTAAATGGAGTAAAATGTAATTTTACACATCTACAGAATCTTGGCGAACAAAAAACTAATCACATCAAAAAGAACAAGTATTTGATGAACAACATCCGTTTTCGATTTATGTCTTGCTAAAAACCAGAACTTAGTTTCGTTGGTTCATTGTCGCTCGAAGTAAAACTGTGAAGGAAATAGCAGCAATTGGCACGTGTTACTCGGCTGCCTTCTTCAGCTTTCATCGGTGAGAACAGAGCAAGAAGTAATAAAATAAAGCTTTTCTTCGTACAAAAAATATCAACGCAGTTCTGCTATAAAAATTAACTTGATAAGATAGACATACTCGGAGAAGTCTGTATTACATTTATATATACATGTTATACGCATTAAATTGAACGATTTTGCAGACGAAATCAACTGTATATTTTATATTATTATAATTCGTGCAAACGTACAGCGAAAACATGGTTACTTCTTTCACAGTTCACTCAAGCCACATCCATGTTGTCACAGCCGTCAGGCTGTGACATTGATTTCACCTTCTGTCAGCCTGTGCATTAAAGTTTTAATTGCACTGCACTGCACTGCACGCATCTGTTATAGTCATAAAAGCCTTTTCAGATCCGACCGCTGGAGTCTGCATGCCAGGCAAAAATGGCATGCAGCAAACGTCTCGGATTTGTTGACTACAACTGAGATTAAATCATTTAGGAATTCCGAGAATTGATGATATCGAAAATTATATTATCAACTTTACCAGGTCTGAATTCATTCTTGCTATTTTATAGACAGCATATTCGCAAACGCTGAAGTCAAACAATTTGACATTTTTCAAAAACCATATATTATGCTGAACCGTCGTAAAGTTTATATTTAAATAATTATATGTAGTCCAGGCGCATAAATTCTATTGTTAATAGCAATATGACTGCTGTGACATTCTTTTTTCAAGAAGAAAACTTTTTCGTTTTCAAACGAAAGTTCTTGACACATAGTATGTGTTTCCGACAGGATAGCTTGTTTGCTTTAGTGTTGTGCAGTGTGGAATATTATAAAATTAGACTCGTTACTGAGACCAATGTATTTATACTGTGCAAACTAGCAGATTGGACGGAATGTGATAGATTGCTTATCTATATTTATTTTTTGTGCAATGTTATCGTTTACGATACACTGCAACGATATACTTCGTGGTATATAAAGCGATAACAACAATCAGTCTACCCAAAATTCAATGTCGTTACGAGACGCATCCTAAACATAGGCAATGATTACAAACGCTAGCGAAACCATAAAATGAGAAATACTAAAGTAGACACTCCGCTACATAGCATAATGGTGGTACGCGCTCAGTAAAAGCTGAGTGTGTCTAAAGCCGGATTTAGCATTGTAAAGATGTATGAAAAGCTGTAGGTTGCATGTATGTGTGAACAGCTGTAGATTGTGTGGATGTGTAATAAGCTGTACATTTGTAGATATCTAATTAATATAACAGGTCCATAAGCATAATAAATGCAAGGTCAATGTATCTCTGAACTAGTGATGTAACCGGTTCGATAGTTAGCGTTGTATCACTAACCCTGAATCTTCTTAACTTGTTGTCTTTGAAAAAATTTCGCAATTGTAAGTATGCACAGTTGTAAAAGCAGGCATTACAAACACTGCGAACTATTCAGGCTGACGACATCGGTGACTAATAATGTATAACGTGGTGTCACAAATGCAGGTCCCGAATGCCCTTATTCAGATTCACTCTATGATATTATCGGGTTTCTCGAGTAAAATATTTGGTCAATGCTGATACATACTGCCGATCACTCCCTAAAATGCCATGAACTCACTGGTTAAGCTGTAATCCTAAAATATTTAATAGGAAAGCGGAAACTTGCTAACAATGAGAGTTTCTGTTTGCTAAAAATCAAATAGAAACAAGAATTGTAGGTATGACAGCTCGATCGGCGGAGGCTCGTCTCAACCTGGTCTCCTGGTTTATTAAGTTACTCACCCACCATGTTCAACAAGGGACATGCCGTTCCCAGTAAAATTTTTGCGGACACTTCAGCTTTCGAGTTCGATTCAATAAATTTCAGTTCGAACCTTCTTCAATTTTTTGGAGCTGAAGGTAGGAGCAAATGTAATTAGACGTTCAATGAAGATAACATCTGCTATACAACAATTTTGGTAGTGTATTGATCATGTGGATAACGTAGACCTATTCAGTGCACGTATGTACTGTTATAAAATTTAATGTTGCACTGCGTAGCTGAACGACAAATTTAATGGCGGTCAAGTGTAAATAAGTGGTAAACGTAACATATTTTTTACAGTAGCCAGCCGATAGCGCGTCAGTGTCCTTGTAAACTCAGGCCTATAACCTA
Source organism: Trileptium ribeirensis (assembly GCA_030248225.1). Lineage (NCBI taxonomy): Eukaryota > Metazoa > Nematoda > Enoplea > Enoplida > Thoracostomopsidae > Trileptium > Trileptium ribeirensis. The sequence goes on along the minus strand of JASANE010020362.1, from coordinate 104,442 downwards.
TATAATAATCTTTGTTAAAAATCTGTTAATCCTGCATTGGATATTTGAAAGGAAATTATTTTCTAATCTACTGAATGTAAAGGGATAATATCATTATCATTAAGGAAATCGTTAATTTGTTACAATTCCTTAAGGTTTGAGATATTTTATCCCTTCAAGTGGGTTGTCTTACCGCTAAGATTGTGAATTCTAAGCGCTGAATATGTAAGTTAGAGAGCTGTACACAGCTATATTGAGCATCAACTTACAAAATCATCCAATTTTCATCCGTGCTGCATGAATAGCTGAGGTTATATAAAAGCGTACTGCATATTTAGGGATCCTCCCTAGCAGCAAACCATGTGCAGATATATAGAAGATGAGTTCCTTTACAAAAGGAGACTGTTCCGGAAATATTGGGGGTTTCGTATATTTTGGTCTCTTGTCCATTTAAATACGTTATAATTCAAATCCGACATAATAAAATATCAGCGCAGCAACATTATATACAGTCTTATAGAGCGTTTTTTCTGCACAAAATTAGCCATATTTAACTCAGATATCCACACATCAATCGATGTGCAACAAATAGCGCGATTTTTCGGCTGTTCGGGACCCTATTCGAGCACATTTTGCTTGCTTTTTCGGGAAAAGATGTTGAAATCATGTTTCACGCCCAACGGAAGATGCGAAATAGAGATGTCAGGTTTTGAAATGAGCTACTGCACGAAACATTCTATCTAAATAAAATTGAGTTATGCTTTTTATTGTAAAACCAATAAACGGCATTGTTAAACAGCGCTATTCTGTAAGGATGAATTCGTCGCTTCGCTCTTTTCACTCACTACACTCAGGGTTCTTATTCTTAAATCAGGATAGCCTCTACCTGCAGGTAATTTTTGACCTGCCTGCGACAAAAATTTATCCTACTTTCACTCATTGTTAACCCTATCCACTGTTTATAGTAATATAAAAACGGTATCGATTGCTCAGAGGTAGGATATTTTGCCGGAGAACAGTGCAAAAAGTAATTCAAAATTGCCTGTGGGTAATTTTTTACTTGTGTGTAATTTTAACCTATATGCAGATACTTTTCACCACCGGATACGGTTCTTTTACTCGCAGTTAGAAGTACTTTGCTGTTTTTTTGTTTATTTTAAAATAAAAGTAGGACCATTTCTTTATCTTGTTTTTAGAATACATGTAAGGCGTTTAGCCTTCCCTGCTTTTTAGCTTGGTAACTTAAGTTATTCGTACCGATTAGACGGTTTATATATCTATTTAACGCTCGCTGTCTTAAAATTATTGGGCCCTGATTGGGCTGACGGGGAAAAATCAGAGAAGGGGCCCACTATTTTTTAAGTATAGCCTCCAGAGTCTTTAGACCCCTAATCATCTGTTACCCCCAAAAAAGATCTCTTCGAGATCAGGGTCGCCCCTTTTCAGGTATAACCTCCTGATGATGCTAAATTATTGTTCTTTTTATTTGGATTTTTTGGGGTATAGAGGGTTTTTTGGCAAATTTTTTTCCTAAAGCTCCGCTTAATATCGTCACCCCCTAACCCCCGATGGGCCAGTTTTACCCGCTCTTTCCAATGGAAAAGGTTTCAGGGCTGTAGCTCTTCAAGGGGGTTCAAGAGTTTGGCTCAATTTCAGAGGTCGGATTTTTTTTAGAAATAAGGATTTTGGTTTTTTTGACCTTTTTGGAGATAACTTTGGATTGGATTAACCGATTGGGCTCAAATTTGGATATGATATAGAAAATGCAATGTGCTATATGGCGATGCATAGTGGGTGACGATTACTATCCGTCACAAGAAGATATGGCTCCCGATATATGAAATGCAAGCGAAAAATGTATATTTTTATGTTTGGAAATTAGGTTTAGACTGGGCTCAGTTTTAGGGTAAGCTTGAAGCTTAGGTTAGGGTATCCGGAAATACTGCACCGGCAAACGCAGGCGAGGAAGCACCATTACTGTGCACCCAAAACCGTGGCAGTTAACCAGCGCAGCGGATTAGTGTGGGGGTCCGAGGGGCAGCCCCCGGCTTAGACTTAAGCTTAGTCTAAGGCTTAGGCTTAGTCTAAGGCTTAGGCTTAGCTTAGTCTAAGGCTCAGGCTTAGGCTTAGTTTAAGGCTTAGGCTTATTTTGTTAGGCTTAATCTAGAACTCTATAAGAAAACGTATTACAGACATTGGAACTAACCTCTGGACGCGATACATGTTTCCGATTTGGGCAATGAGTGCACCGACAATATTTTTAGCGAATTGTCGTCGCCACTGAAATTCAATAAGGGTTCGCTGGAATAGGCTATGAGAAACACTTGGCGTCGCCGAATGAAGGTTTTCAAATTTCCCCAGAGACCATCACTGTTTTGCGTATGAGCGTCGGGACTGTGGGATTAAGGAATTGGCGGTTATGGTGGTTGAACGTGGGTATATTGCTGGGGGCTAGGTAGGCGGCGCAGCCCTTGGATGTAGATCTGGAAGCTGTCGGTGATGATGCGGGTTCCCGGTCGGATATGTTGAAATATTAGAAGCATGATTGTGTTGATGGTGCTATTGGGAACTTGGAAAAGTAGACACTTGCCCGTTTGTCGTTCAATCATGCCCACCACCAAACCATGTTGATGACGTGGCATGCTGCGGTTGTATTTTTGTCGAAAAAACTTCGACTCGTCAACTTCTACGTCGATGCCGGGGCCACCCAACATGCTGTTTTGCCAATGATCACAGTCGTAAGGCACATCGACATCCTTAAAGTAGTTGTTCCAGTTCGTAATGGTATCTGTGGCGAGCGAATGAAGTTTGACGGCCAGTTGTTGATGCAGCTGAAAATGATCACGAGTGTCGTATCCAATGCGTTCCGGTGACCGGCAAAAATGAGCCGCTTCGAATAGATAATTTGGCTCGGCAATTTTTACAGCGCCGTTCGTATTTGTCAAGGCGCGCGAGGTCAGTACGCGCAGCCAAATACATCGCGTCGCCACATGTACATTGTTGGTTGTTAGCGATAATTCTCCATTGGGCAAGCAGAACAATAGCATCTTCATATGTACTTGTTCTACGCACCATTTGGTTATAGGTTATACGCAAATTGATAATATCAGGTTCAGGAAGTATAGTATTAAGGGGCGAAATGTTAAATCTAGTATTTTGAGGTCTGCCACGTGCTGCCATAGGTTAATATTATTCTCTAAAATATAAAAAATGGAAAATAAATCATCAATTGAGGTTCCCAAAGGGTTACTTCCGAAGTGGTTAACTGTTCGTGTGGATAACTTCAGAGTGAGGCCAGATATATCGAAATGAATGATACCATTGAGTTTCTCCTGTAATGCTGGGTCGATCTAGGTGCACCATGTCTATTTTGCAAAAATTTTTTTTCAAAATTTTGAGGTGACATTTCACAGGTGGGACCATTGTGTAAAAACAGAAAAATGAAGAAAAATTTTTTCCGGAAAATGGTCGTATGCGGCATTTTTGAACTCAGCTCATCGAGCTGAGTCGATTGCTAGCAATTTCAGCGGCGCGCGACCATGTGCTTATTTTTCCCGCCAGCCCAAACAGCGCTAATTATTGCTGTATATATTTTAAATTATATTGTTTGTAACTTCACGTACCATTGTTGAAACTTTGAACATTTCGGCAATGCGATTTCCGGATTTAAGAGACGGATAGTCATATATAAGGTTGAGTTTGTTTAAAGTTGCATATTTTGAAAGAAATTTAACGAGCATTCCGAAACCGTTACTTTAACAGTAAATTTCATGAACTACTAATTCCAGTACAAATCGGCAGTTGAATTAATTTTCAGAAGGATCAGTCGAAACATTGTCAAATTAAATGCATGGTTTTATCAATATGTGGCTTAAATTTTTGGTTAAAACAGTAGATCTGGCATTCTTGTTCAGCATTTGGAATGTCTGTTCCATATAAACGCTTAAGCTATCTTATATGAGAAACTAATGTGAAGTAGGTGTCTCCCCAAATAGTTCTGATCGAATCATTGTTGGCAACATTCATATATTTCGTCACACATTATATACCAAACTCTATTACAACGCACCAAGCTTGTCTGTGACCATCAAATTCGGTAAGTACTAGAAACAAAAGGTACTCCCCTTCCAATGTAGTATCATGCAAACTTAAGTCTTAATTATTTGATACGCATCCGATATAACACATTTCCAAAAAAATATATAAAATAAACGTTAGCCCTTTCCCGCATGAATTAAATGTGTTTTGTACAACATAGATTAAAACATTTTCCACCACAGTGGTTTTAACCTGGATCGTTTGGCTACGAAGCCTTGCACGCTAGCCACTACAGCATTTTATCAAAACATAAAACCTATTATTTCATCTTCTGGTGACCAAAAAAGCTCAATTTATTTATAAATTTATAACTAACCAAAATATAACCAAAATTTGTAAATGTACGTACATGTATAGATAAATAAATACACAGCACATAAACACACACACTAAACACGACATTTAACTTTATGTGAGTGAGTTTTGATTAATTATTGCTTTAAGTTTTGCATAGTATGACATATTGTAATAATATATATTAATTATGATTTTATACGTGTGCGAAATATATTTTGCAAGATTATATATGTGTATCTGTAATAACGGTGACGCAGCTGCATGGCGCAACTTCCTAACACCATGCCCATACGACCCCGGCTATCATAACCTCAAGGGCGGACCCTAAATTTTCCATTTTAGTCACCTTGCTTGGTCAGACCCAAGAAGTTACGGAGCTTAGCAGGCCGCAGGCGCGCTTCACGGGGTGTGTTCGGACCCCGCCCGATTGGTTGCGCACGTGTCTAGTATTCTGGTATGATCACTGAGGTCCCCCAGGGAGGTTGACACCGAAACCTGCTCACAGGTCATGATGTCATACCAATATTCCCTATCTTAGCCTAACGGAAGTTGTTTTGTCAGCGTGATTTGAGGCGAAAACGCGTGATACTCCAGGTTTCCTAGGTAAATTTTAAGTTCCAGGGAGTTTATTCCTGGTCGAACACTTTATCCGCTGTAGCCATATGGCCCCCACAGGGTTCCGACAGTCCCTGAAGAGTTTAACGTCGGACTACTTGGTTCACATCTTAATAATCTGATTGTGTTAATATCTAGTGATTATGTTTTCCTAGTAAATTTTGTCTTTATCTGCGTGTACGAATTTCACGAATAGGATCTAGTAGAACTCTGTAAGTCATTCTCGCTGCAATGCCGGTACACATTACATTAACATAGGTGGCGGACCGATCGAGTCAGGGCTTGGGGGTATTTTCGTCCGCAAGCCGTGGCACGATGGGTCGGCCCGTCCGTGTGGACGTGCTTATTACGCCAAAATTTCAATAACGCGGGACACAGCAAGTAATTTTCAAGAATTTATTCAAAGTCATATACAGTGTCGGTTAACAAAGGACAGTTATCTAGATACGCACATGAAAACAAACTACGGTAGTACTAGTCTGCCCGTCCGAACGTTCGTGCCCTTGTCCAGCAGTGCGAAAGAGGAAGGGGGTAGCGCAAGCGAAGTCGTCCCCGGTAGTACCGGACCAGAATCTATACCCGAGGCGTTCCACGTTGAACGTTAGCTAAGTCAGCTGTCACTCGAGTCATGCGTCTGGCGTGCTTCGAAGTTCGCCCGTAATAGCGTGCGGCGGTGCAGGCACGTCGAAAACTAGGCGGGGAAGGGAATGGGTTTGTTACAGCAAGGACGGGGCATGGATTCGGGTACGGGAAAAGCGTAGGCCTACCATACAAGATAAAAAAAACCAGTAGCATTGAAGAATAATCAAATATGGTACAGATTATTGCATTGTCAGAGCACTCGATCACTGATAGCCGTCAACGATTACAAGGGAGCAATCCTGCTTTGAACAACGAGACGCCTGCGTGCATTACCTGTCCTACAAAGGTTGCCTAGCGTCCCTAACAAGTCACTCATTTCATGTCGTCCTACGGCCAGGTTCTTCACTAATTCTCCAATAGTCGCTGTCTCCGCAGTTCGAGTGGTTCGGCCGGGAATTCGATTATCCTAAGTCCTACTGGTCCATAACCGGTAGACCGGTGGCGCTGCGGTTGATTTTGGTGGCGGGGTATCCCTTGCACTATGATGTGTCGGCAGGGGATAGAGTTTTAATTATTTTGCAGGGATGCCCCTGGTTACTATTTCGGTCGGCTGGATAGATACGAGACACGGACAGTTGTTTTCTCTGGCGATTTCTTAAGCGACCGAGGCCGTAATTTCAACCATTCTGACGGACTGCCGTGTCCGTCCTACAACTGGGACTCGTTTCGCTTGGGGTTTCCTCTTTTGGGGTGGTTTTGGGTTGGTGCCGTTTCCTTTTCTTGGTTTTTTCTTTTGGTTTCTTTCGTTTCTGTTGTTTCTGCTGTTCCTTGTGTTTCCATTGTTTCCTTTATTTCTGTTGTTTCCTTTTTGTTGCTGTTGTTTCCTTTGTTTTGCAGTCCTCTCTCTATCGAGCTCATCCTATTACCTTACTACACTGTACATATCGAAATTGTACAGTGTCTCGACTGCACTATCGAAATTGTGCAGTCGAGTTATCACCAAAATTTTAATGAAATTTACCAGAACTCGATAGTCGAGTGGACAACACGGAAAAATCTGCAGCGGACTTAAATTCTCCGTGCAGGATCTAAACTCAACAAGGGAAAGTGAAAAAGAGAGAGAGACGAAACAGTAAAACTCAGAGAAAGGGCCTACATAGTACATAGCCTAACGGGCAACCAGAGATAAAATGTAAAAATGCCTAAACTCAGCGATCAAGTCGCTCTGAAAAGAAAACGGGGTTTTGCACTTACTCGGTTTGGGACCAAAATGATTCGCGAGAGGTCGCGAGTTTTCTTTCTTAAAATGGGAGCATGATGATTTCATTTTGAACAATGAGCACCCTAACGTGCCTTTGAATGCATTTGTTGTGGCCGATTTTGGTACTTGGCCATGCCGTCAGTTGGTTTCGGTCGCCCGGGGCTTCCTACGTACTGTCATCGAGCTTAACCACAAGTCTGCGTTGTAGCGAAACCTGGTAAACTTTATAGCCTGGTTGCGACAGTTTCGAAGTAAACATTTTGTAGCAATATCTGCTGCTAGAGCTTAGGCTAGGGGGTCATTGGGGCTGTCATGGATTCGGGCGGTCGGCGCTGGACTCCGGACAGAGCACTGATGCTTCTCTTGTGATAACCAAATAAGTCCTAAATGAGGCTGAAGCAATCTGGCCATTTTTGTACACGGCAAACATTGCAATCAGAAAGCAAAAACACCTTATGCTCAGGTTAAGGTTCTTAAAATTTGTTTGGTCTTTTCTATTTCCCCAAATTTTCTTAGCTCGATCTGATAAGCAAAATTTTGGGGCTTCCTAAAGCCCGACAGAGGCTAGCCCTCTGTCCCTATCGGCAACGTCAGTCCGAGCTCAAGCAGCGGCATGAGCCTCGAACGGTCTACTAAACTGTAATTTTGCAAACCACAACTCCAAGGAAAGACAAACAAGCAAATCCCTAGTGTTTCGTTGGTAAATTTTACCGTGGTCTGCTCAGGAAAATTCAACAGCCCTAACTCAAACGTACTAAGTCATGTAAAAGCGCGCGGACGATAAGCGTCCGTTTTGATTTGCCTTACCTATGACCACGGGGAATCAGAACTACTTCGGCTTTTAGGCTCACAACCTAACACCCCCCCGTGCAATCACTCAATACGTCCCCAAAACGGAACTCGACGGAGGAGGTTTGTCAAAAGTCATGTGAAAATGTGACAGCTCAACCTGAATACATCAGACGACCTCACGACGGGCGTCCAGTCGAACCATTGAAACTACGAATTGCGCTATAGCCATGTAAAGTTTGATGGTCTGTTACATCTTGATCTGGGGAAAATAAACCCCCATATGCCTGGTTCACTTCCTGACTTACGACCTTCGATCCGGGACAGCAACTGCTAGTCCCCTTCCGCGAGACGGAAGATGTCTGCGCGGGTCCTCCATCGGTCGAATCCCATTCCAAACGCAAAGCGAACACAAAGCACGGAAAAGCGAAACAAATTGCGAAACCAATGTAGTAAAACTCTAGCGTCGGAGCCGGTCAGTAAAGTCGACCGAACTCCGCGCTGCCGAAGTCGAACTGATTCGAAGAGACGACGCGGTAGTCGTCGCTTCAAAATTTTCTGCTGTGTTGAAGCATGGCGATTTTGTCGCCATCCAATCGGCGACGTTCTTTTGACGCCCACTTTTTCGAGGTCAAACCCGGGCGCCCAATCGAAAAATTCCCAAGATTTTGATTTTGACAGCTATCGTAAACCCTGGGACCCCGTTAGAGAGAGTCGGCTTCAATCGAAATCGCCGACATCAAATTTGAACCCTCCGATTACTCGGAGGTCGACCATCTGCGAGTTTTCTTCCAAAATCTCCGATTTTACCCCATCTGTAGTCCCAAATTCTTGTCAGAAACTTGTCGAAAACTCATTACTCAGATCTTTTAAATCTCTTACCTAACTTAACTGGGTCGTTATCCCCCAAATGTCCCATGAAAGCTGTTAAATCACCCGTCAAATATTCAAAATTTTAAATCTTTTCCCCCTACAAAGCATTCAAGATAAGCTAGAATATGTCTTTTCCGCGTTCTGGTTCTCATCCATCAAATTTTCCCCCAGCTAACTCGCCGATTTAAAGCCAAATTTCTGCTATTTAGCGAGTTAGCTGCCTCATCCATCACCTAATTAAGCTTATTTGGAGGGCATCTGGGGCTAAATTTTATCGCCCTCTCCATAGATAAACGTGCAAACATTGCACGTTTATATGTCGGCTTACAACATAAAGCCAAACATTCCTAGCATTCTTGACATTCCTAGCTAAATTTCAAATATCCCGTCAGGACGTCTTTGGACGTCCCAAAGGGGGGGAACCGAAGGCAGGAATGAACTTATTTCGTGTTCTAGGGCACAGCACAATCCTAAGCATCTTTCGCCCTATCAGGGGTCCCATTCAGAAACTCCCGGAACCCACGGGAGGGCCCTAAACCTGCCCCCCCGTCAGTCCTATTCCTATGTGTCCAGTCCGTCCGTAAAACTCACAAATTTAACGGAATTTTGTATGTCCTGTCCCTACATGTCCTGTTTTTTGTGTCGTTCTACATACTATATATATATATATATATATATATATATATATATATCTATATCCACAAACACATACACATACAATACTCATGAGCACACACTACACATGAGACACACAGGCGACCTGAGCGACAGAAAGGTCGCTCGAGGCCACACTAGAAACATGCAGAACCACAACGACATTAGCACAACCCAACAACAACAACAACAACAACAACAACAACAACAACAGCACATACACACACTTACACACACACACATGGCGACAGCAACGACGACAACCGACCAAAGAAGTCGGTTAGAGAGAGTGGAAAGAAAGAAAAAGAAAACGAAAAAGAAAGGACAGGGAAGGGAGTCGGGACAGGGGGTTCCCGAGGGAATTTCGAGGGGCTGGGGCGAAATTCGGTCCCAGGACGAAAAACGGGGCTGAATGATACCAAACACGAGGGGGGTAGACGCAGTGGCGGGTCGGGACCCAATTTTGGGTTCCGACATATATTAGCATACGGGGTTTCAGCGGGCTCTCCCGCTCTAACGGTTGGGCGGAGCGACGCCCGCCGGACATCGTTGAACTCGCCTTGGAAAGGCGATTCAAACGAGGGGTGTTTTCCCTACCTTAACGGCAGCGGGTAGAGGGGCACTAAAATCACGACTGTTAAAGACCGTTAAAGAGAGTGTCGGCAAAAAGTGGGGGCGCATTTTCGGCCGTCCCGGGTTAACGGGGCGACGGATGGAGACCCGCCGGGCATCGTTGAAGATGTCTCGACGCGACGAATGCAATGAGGGGCATTATGCCTACCTTTGAGTTGGGGTTAAATTTTCGGTCGGTCTGTACCCACTTGCAGTCGGTAGGCCAAATTGGGGGGGGCACATTATCGGTCATAAGAGGCTAACGCGAAGGCGGACAAAGACCCGCCGGATATCGTTGTGCTCGCCAGGAGCAGACAAATAAAATGAGGGGTCGCATGAGCACGTTTAGGGTCTGTGGTCAAATACGGAGTTGGTACAAACTGAAGGAATTTTATGTTGAATTTTCGTGGTGCATTATAGAACAGGGAAGTAATCTATATGGCAGCGGGAGGACTGGTCTGATCGAGACCCGCCTGGCCTCGTCAGATGCCTAAATGGATACGCTACTTAGAAACACGCATACTTTCAATCAGTGATCCGATGGTCACCAGAAAACCGGTTGTTAGGGTGCGGGTCAGGCCATTTTGGGCGTCAACGGATGCTATAAAGATAAAAGTTCTGATACGGTGGGGGCGGGAAAATAGACATACCGAGACACGAAGATCAGGCAGCACACACATATCTACATATATACATAATTATATATCCATATATGCCTATGTCAGGTCCACTCGGGACCATGGTCACCAACCAAACCTAGCGTAAGTATTGGCTGTTGATTGAATGTTCACCTATTTGTCCCCAGGATATCTCGTGAAATCCTCCAGCGATTTGCGATGTCTGGGGCTCGTTCGAGAGCCCTGAAAATTCTCTACCGAAAAGTACTCGGTGCATTTCCGGTAAATCTGAACCGTTGGACGGTTACGGGCCGATAAACAGGCCCGAGGTCCGTTATTTCCGAATACTCGGAAACTACCGTAACCCACTTGTTTCAGCTTACTTCTGCGACCATTAAGCTATGGTTTACTTTGAACCAGGTAAAATTGAGAGTCTTGATTTTGATTACTTCCCGACCCCTTAAATCGTCAGAGGCCTCCTATTCCCGGACGGTCTAAATTTTGAATTTTCTTGTGTGTGTTGCGGCGGGCCGTCGAGTTCCGAAGACATGCTCAGAGCCTACAACAGCTCCTACTTTTCAGTCCAAGCCAAACTCCGATCAAGTTACACTTTCACCTTATACCACGCATTCCGTCCATCCGGTTCCGGGAAAACCCAAGACACGAAATAATACATGCAATGATAACGCATACAGAAAAACAATGGGTTATAGCAAACAGGATAGGCAATGAATGTTAATAAGCAGGGTTACAAAATAGGCAATCAATGTTAATAAGCAAGGTTAGCAAGCAGAATAATATAGTTAACAAACCATGGCACCCTGCACCACATGAAAACTTAGTTCCAGTAACTGTGTCTGGTTCGATTTAAGGCGCGTTCGGGTCATTTTGGCGCCGAAATCATGAAAAATAAGCGTAACGGGTCGGAACGAGCCTGTTACATCTCTTATATTTTTAAATGGAAATTTTCGGACTTAATTACTCGGGTTGGAAGCAATTTCCTCTGTTGTCTAGATAATGAAAATTTTTTCGCCTATAATGGGGTCTCCAAAAAAAGGATCGTGCCTGGTTCTGAAAAATAACCTATACTCTACGACCCAATAATAAATTAGTCCATATACAGATAACCTGATGAGATATGATACTTGAAAATTCCGGTTTCCTAATTTAATTTATATTTATATTTATCGTCGAGATGTCTTATCACCATCGTTGGTCTTAGCCATACATAATTTTGAAAGTTTCTGTTTGAGAATTCCGGTCCGAAAAAAAGTCCTCCTCTTATATTTTTTAGGGAACGAAAAGGACTTTGCACTAAGTTTTCAAAGAATTTTCCGAGATGATCCAACTTGTTTGATTTAGCCAAGGTGCCATGGTAGAAGTTATGCATAGACAGATATACATTATGCAACGGATACAGGATTAAAATAAGTGGTTAAATACGGCATTTATACTGTTGTTCCTACATCTGATTATACAAATATAATATCGTTATAACACATCGGTTTTGGGTTCACCTCAAGTGCGTTTGGTAGTTCGTATTGACAAGAAAATTTTCCGAATAGCCAGTGTCCATGTGGTGTTGTCGGAGTTTCTTCCTAAATTGTTAAGCCCAACTGTCAGATACTAAGTTCAGTTGAACCCATTTACGAAAGCACCCTATGTAGGGTTCGGTTACGCGAGGCTCCGCAATTTCGTCGCCGTCGGTAAGGGTTTCCCATGCGCCCGATTCTTCTAGTTCGGGTGGGTAGTCTGGCATCGACGATTTCTGTATCCTGTCGGGGAATTGCCATTTAATGTCCTGAAATATCTTGGTAAACTCGTCATGCCATCCTACCGTATCGTCCTGTCCGAGGTCCCAATGCGATGGGGGCGGGGCGATGACGGCTCGGGCTCCATCACCGAGTAGGTAGTCGAATGAGCATATATATCGGCGCACTCGACGCATGACCTTACTGGGCGTGTCCAGCAAACGGCCTTCATGCGGCTTGGTTCGTAGGGCCGCTTTATAGCCGCCGAGGATCATGATTGTCTTGGTTTGCGGCGTCGCGATGCACGTCGCCAGCCGAACCAAGAATTGCATGGTGGCTCCCGGCCAAGCCAGGGCGAACCACCCTTTCGAAGCGGCCATGTTGACCAAGGGCGCCGCTAAAGAGTCGCCCAAAATCAAAACAGTCGGCCAGGAGGCGACGTTGTGACGGAGGAAGGATCGAACCTCCTCCAATAGGCTACCCATAACGTTGTGACATGGTCGCGGTCGTTTGCCGAATTTAATGTCCTCCGGCCCTAGGCCAATTCCCCAAAAGGAATCGGATTTATTTGCCTCTAGCAATTGGGCAAATCCGGTGGCTAGCAGGGCGTCCCTGAAGCGGGGAATTTTGAATTTTTCCAGCAGCACCGTCCGCATGAGGTGAGGGAGTACTGGGCGGAGGCGCTCGGTTGTTTCGGGGTCGAGGAACTTTTGTTTGTTTCGTCGGGAGATGGCCTTGACGTCTCGAGCTCCCAGTTTCAGGTCTGAAATGTCTTGTTTTGCTTGCTCCTCGTCGAATAAATAGGTGACGAGGAGCTGGTAGCCTTGCTCCGTCGAGGCGTATTCGATGGGGTATTGGGTGACGGTTTGGCCTAACGGAGCCATGTTGGAGAGTTCTGGCCAATGTGTACCTTTGGACAGGAACGTTTCCATCGGCGCATCATAATTGATAGTGTAGTACGGCACTCGAGGTTGTGGAAATTGTTCCATGTCGTCGAGTCCTTTGAATTGGTGATTCCTGCAATAGTATTCATCGCCATTAGTGGCGGCTCTTGAGGGAGTTTGGTGGCGGGAGCTCGAGTTTTCTGGGGTGTTTCTCGAGTGATTTAAACGTTACAACCGTCGCTCGCGAGGCGGTTGTCTCGGAGGTCGGACCACTTCTAGTCCGATATCTTCAGGTCGTAATTGTCTTTGTTCACTGTCTTCGTCGGGTTCCAAGTCCGGATGTGCGGATAACATGTCCTCGATGTCCTGTTCATCAAAGATGTCCCTAAAAGGTTCAAACATGTCGTGCCGTGCACGAGCACTACCAGATGGATAATCCATCGGCATAACAGGGTCACGATGTCGAGTCGGTGGAGCGAGGGGTATAGTCCGTCGAGCTGGTGTCGTAATTTTGGGTTCCAATCGTCGGGTGTCCAAACGTGGTATTATGACCCGAGCTTCTTCTCCGTGGGGTAAATAGTCTTCATACCAGCGATAACGGTCCCTGGCTTGTCTATGTGGTTGTCGGCGAACGGGTTGAGGGGGTTCTTCCCTTTCTTTAACCTCGGGTGCAAAGGGTCCCATCTCAGGAGATCCCTCGCTCTCCTCTGTTGGAGGATCGAGTTCAAAGTGGGGCCTTCGCCGGGGTCCCGGTAAAAGTTGACTAAGAGGTACCTCGTCCTCTTCGTCTTCCCAACTAACTTGTGATTGGGCTCTAGCTGGGGTTTGTCGGCGTGGTTTGGCGCGTGATGGTCGAGTTAGGACTCCCTTGAGGGTGGAGGGAGCGCTACGCGGCGGCGCTCTTCCCTTCCTCCCGGTAGAGGAGCCTTTGGTTGATTCGCCAATGGTTGATATTGTCTCATTGTCCTTGTCTACGGTCCGTGGTCGTAATCGTTTCGGTCGACCGCCTTCCGAAGACTCGGAAGGTCGACGTTGCTTACTTGCTTCTCGTTGTCGAGCTAAACTTTGAATAAATTCTTCTACAATCCCATCGGCAGCTACTTGGTCTTCCGAGGGAATGTATTGTATGGGGGATCCTCTTAAGTATTCCATTAGTTCGGTTGCATCCTGTATTTCTCCTCGGGCGCGGGCGGCTTCCTCTCGTTTCCTTCTTATTTCCTGCATTTCCCATTCCCATTGTGCTAGTTCGTTTTGTCTTCGGGTGGTCCATCGACCAAAGGATGGTACCTGTGGATCTTTGGTTCCCCGTTCCTGCAAGGGTGATAGCAGTGGTGGGATTATCCATCGTTGAGGCGGTGTCGGGAAATCGGTTGTTTCCGGTGAGGTGGTCTCCGAGCTTATAGATGATGCTTGTTCACTAGTCGGCGCGGGAACCTTAGTTGGTTTTCGTCGTGGTTTAGGCTTAGGTTTTGGTGTTGGCGCGGGTTCCAGTGGAGGTTGGCTGGTTGCTGGGACGGATTGCGCGGGTTGTGGCCTTGGAGGGGTGCGATATGGCGTGAGCCATTCATCTGGAACGTAGTCCTCTATGGTGGCTTCAAATCCTTGTGGCATCAGGGGAGTGTGTGGAAGTGGTGTAGGTGGGGCGGAATATGCCTGACGAGGTATGGAATAGGGTTGTTCGTAAGGCGCTGAATGCTCATAATAGGTGTAGTATGGTGTTACTGGCTGGTCTGTTTTGCTCGTTAAGTGTTGTGTCTGAGGACTGCGGGATGTTTGAGTGGCGATTGCGGCTCGGCGTTGGGCGGGCGTAAGGGGCGAAGTTTGGACAGCATGTTCGACTGCTGACGTTGGGGATGTTGCTTGTTCTGGAGTGTGAGGCGAGTCTTCGTCCGGGTCCTGTGAAGCGAGTAATTCCACAAGACCGAGGTCGTTTGCATTGAATGGTCGCAGTGCGCGTTCGGGGTCTAATCGTTTTACCTTTAGAGGCCTTGTAGCCTCATCAGTCCGAACGGCTCGTTCCTGCTCTCGTAGGGTTACTGGGGCGGTGTGTTGTCCATACTCAGGCGAGAAAGTACCTGGTGGTTTATCCAGTGCGTAAGGTAACTTAGCGGAGTCCTGGGTTGCGAGTTCCTGTGATATAGCGGGCCATTCGGTGTCCGGGGTTCTGTCAGGGTCACAGAGGGGAAGCCTATTTTGTTGCGGGGCTCCGGAGGAGTCTTGGGCTTGAATGGTTAACTGTTCTACTGCGGCACGGTGTATATCTGCCTGAGCTTGCGTGTATTCTAAGTTAGGTTCTCCGATTTCTACACTGGCGACGTCGGAGGCACCATCAATCTCCTGGCGCAACCGGTCGACTGCTTCTGGGTCTGCAGCCTGTAATTCCCTAGCGAAATATTTGTCAGCGAGGATAGTTTCTCCAGGTTCCTGTAGCGCAGCCTCAATATAAGCGGGAGGGACGGCTTTTAGCAGATCGGCCATGTCAGGGAAGCTGCTTAGCGGGCGATAGCATGGTTTGGTGCGATTTATGTGAACTACATGGTCAGAAGCATTAGGTTGTCCGGGGAGCTTAACACAAATGCAAGGTAGCATTATTTTGGTAATCTGGTATGGTCCACACCATCGGCGTTCTAACTTGCGCGATAAGCCTGGGGTGGTATAATATCGATAGACCCATACATGGTCGTTAACGCGGTAGTCCGGGACCTTAATCTTGCGGTTGTAATAGCGTTTTCTGTATTCCCGAGCGGATTGCATGGATCGATAGGCTCGATCCCTGATGGTGGCTAACCATCGTTGCACGTTAGCGCGATATGCTTCTGCTCCGGGGTAGCGTCCCCAATCAGTTTGCGTTTCGATTCCACCCGGTACTCGGGGTTGGAATCCGTGCATGAGCATGAATGGTGGATAGTGCGTGGAAGCGTGTACTGCTGAATTGTAGGACATGATGCAATACGGCAGGACTTCGTCCCATGTAGTATGGTCCTTTTCAGGTAATGCTACTCTCAGGAGGAATAGTAGGGTACGGTTAAAACGTTCGATTTCTCCATTTGCCTTCGGGTTGTAACTGAGCGTTTCACGCTTAAATGTATGTAGTCTGGCGCACAAGGCTTCCATTACTTCGGAGACGAAACATCCGCCTCGGTCTGAGACTAGCTCCTCGGGTGCGCCGTAGCGACACACCACGTCTTCGACAAAGACCTTGGCGACGCTTTTGGCGGTTTGGTCCGGCAACGCAGCGGCGATTACTAGTTTTGTGAACTGGTCGATAAAGGCAATTACGTACCTGTTTCCGTTGCGGGATAACACCCGAGTGTCCAGTATGTCGACAAACATGCGATGCATGGGCGCACTAGCCAACGGGTTCTCTCCGAGCGCGGCTCGAACATTTTGAGGTAGGTTGCGTGATCGTTGGCAGAGTACACATCGCTTGACATATTCGTCCACGTCCTTACCCATGGTTTCCCAGTAGTAGAATTGCTTGAGTTTGCTCAGCAGACGATCTCTACCTGGATGTCCACCAAATAATGTGTCGTGTTCGTGTTTGAGTATCTGTCGAATGAGTAGTCTAGGTACGCATAGTTTGGGTCGGTGGTCATTTGGCATAATGGGATGCAAGTATAGAATAGCAGTGTCGGGGCAAAGCCTGTAATGATGGGCTTCCAATTTGAGGGCGGTCGCTGCCTTTTCATCGGCAGGCGACTGTCGTGTGTGTAAATACCACCAAATAGGACCAAATTGTTTATCTCTGCGTTGAATGTATGGTAGGTAATTGAGAAGGTTCCTCCCTTCGTATTGTTGAAAGTGTGGTAAGTATATGTGTTCTCCAGTGTCATAGACCTGTTCAGGGCGTTGTAATTGTATTCGTGGTCCACATGCGTAAGCAACCTTAATTAATGTGTCAAATTCCTCTACTTCGGGTAAGCCTCCATATCTTTGTCTAGCAGCTGTCGGTAGCGTCTGCGGTCTAGCGGGTTCAGGTGTACCAGCTGTGGCGCGAGTTGAGCTTTCACTCGCCGCGATTGGAGCAGGCGGTGTCGGAGCGGTCGGGGGTTCTTGAGGTTGCGGGGGTTCGGCGGGTGGTTCGGGTGCAGAAGATGGTGTGTGGGTCGGTTTATCAGTGGACTCTGGTGGTCCTGGGGCAGTCGTCCGTCTCCCGGGGATCTCAACTCCTTCGGGCCAGGGGTCGTCTATGTCTCCGCAGAAGATGAAACGTGTCGGATCCGGTAGGGGGTCATGATCGGATCCTCCGAACATACGATAGAAACGTTCTCTAACGTACTCGGGTGGTAGGGTAACAGGAGCGTCCGGTGGAAGTCCTAAGAGTTGTCGCGTAAGTCGTTTCCATATTTCCTCGGTGGGAAATCGTCGGGGTGGTTTAGCTGGAGCTTTGCCTTTACCGCGATCCTGTCCTTTGACAGCTACGGCGACCATTCGAGGATGGTCCTGTTCATCCTGTTCAGCCTCGTCCGAGGAGTAGGAAAATTCCACATCATGTCGGGGATCACGTGAAAGTCCGTCTGCGTTGGCATTTGCCTTGCCTGGTCGATATTCGATGTTAAAACCACCGAATTCCATCAGCAATTCGTTACGCCATTGAGCTAGTCGCGAATTTCGCGGTGGTCTCTCGAATAGTGCTTTAAGTGGCTTGTGGTCAGTCTCAACATGGAATTCGTGTCCAAGTAGGTAGTGTCGAAAGTGTAAGGCAGCCCACCGAATGGCAAGAGCCTCCGTCTCTATGGCAGGATATCGGCGTTGATAGTCCACAAGTGATTTACTCGCGTAGGCGATAGGTAGTGTCCCTTTGTCGGTCTTTTGTGAAAGCACGGCTCCTAGGGCATATCCTGAAGCGTCTGTTTGGAGTATGAAAGGCTTGGAAAAGTCCGGATAAATGAGTAATGGTTCTTGTACCAAGGCCTTACGTAGTTTTCCGAATGCCTCCTCGCATTGCGGTGTCCACTTAAATTCACTGTCCTTTCGTCGGAGTGCGTTGAGGGGTTCACAAATTTCATAATTATAATTCTACCAAGTTGACCTGTATAAATCACAGCTACGTATGGAAAAACTTTAGTTCATGACGAAATGTTTTCTTGGTTGTGCCTGACAGTGTGTGGTGTACCATAGGTTCCAAACGTCGGGGACATTATAACGTGAACGCCGCATTGATAATGTATTGATGAAAAACCATCGAAGTGGTCCACTTTGGTGGTGATTCAGATTAGGCGAACTTTATTATATTGAAACAGCATACCGTCTATACAAATGAAATCAAAGGTTTGCACCTGCAAGTTTTACACAAAAAAATTGGGAGCTAAAATCCTAACTAGCAATAATTTTGTTCAGTCGAAAGCTTCTGCACTTCATTTATTCCTGAAGTGGAAATTAAAACAATGTCACGTAACTCAATCTAATTTCTGATCACATTCAGCGTTCCACAACGCGGATGCAGATTTCTCCTGCATTATTTCCTGTTTCTGGAATCCCATTGTTTTAAACCTTCACGATCTACCTCTGCCATAACCTTCGAAATTTCATAGTTCTCGTTGTATTTTTCTTTTGAAAAATTGGACTGATCAAAATGTTTATCAATTATAAGGAATGCTGTTCAAATTTAAGGATCCTTGGTCGTTTCTAGAAAAGTTTTAAGAAAAGCTAAACAGGCCCATTCCAGGCATTTCAAAATCTACTTGGAGGTTGCTGAAGAGTAATGCCGAGATATTATAAAAAGATAAATATTGGTTTTCAGCGATTTTTTAGAAAAGTTTTTCGAATAGTGGGCTTTTGGATCTGGCAATGTTCTAGTTGCGCATTGACAATCTAAGTACTACAAAAAACGTAATACCTTTGGTTTAAAGTGAGCCTGTAAAAGAAAATGTTTCCCTTAATATTTATAAACGGTTGCATGAGCCAAGTTACACGTATGCTGCTACTACGAGACGCCTACTTACACATTCATGCTGGCTTACCATGACCGAAAGCTTACGACCTGCAGAATTTTGCTAAAATTTAGGATTGTTACTCTGCAGAAATAAACATAATTTATAAATTTACGATATATATACAACGGGAATCGGTACTATAAAACGGTGTTAAACTTTATTTTTCGATGCTGCTATGTTGGTATTGGACACTGGTTATATATATATATATATATATATATATATATATATATATATATATATATATATATATATATGTTCATTTATAAAAAAATGCTGGTCATTTTTAAAAATCAAGGTCAAAAATCCATGTTTTTGACCGAAAACCCTAGTTCTCAATATCGAAAATTGAAAATTTTTTAAATTGCTTTAGTTAATAACGTTTTATCGCGGGTGCCCAAATTTACTGCAACATTAACGCTTCCACATACCAAAATATTGTAAGTCCACATTTTCAAGAATTCTCAGATTCTCTAACTTTCCGCGATTCAAAATTCCCAGATTATATACTCAAATGCCCCAATTCCCAAGATATTTAAATCGATACGTTCCCTAACTTCCGCAATTGCCAAATTCTAAGATAGCTCGAATCCCATATGCCACATAGTCAGAGATGCAATAATTCCACAATTTCCGGTTTCCATAAATTCCAAAATAATCAAGTTACCAGGCTGCCAACTCCATCTACCACATATTCCAATCACAGGTTCCCTATATTTTTGCGTTTCAGAATTTACAAAGTTGTTCCCTAAATTCCTAAATTTACCACATTATTTATATTTCCGCATCCAATTTCCGGGATTTCCTAAAATTCCAACTGACAGCATCGCAGGCTCCCTGAATTTTTGGTATGCCTGCGTGCATTTTAGGCGCATACACCCGGGTTGTTCTTTTGTCAGTCAGTCCACCATCGTAAAAGCGATGAACGCGAACAAATCATGATTTTCCTTATGTGTGCGTACACGATTTGAGATGCAGCAACGCCTAGGGCTGTTCGCGGTCACTATTTTACGAGCACTATTTAGCATAGCATTTTGATGAACGCGTAGAAATGAACACGCGATTACCAATGGCGTTTTTGTCGTGTGCTATAATACGTAGATAGACAGCGAACGTTGGTCTCTGGTTCAGAATGTCATTTGATGAACCGGACAAAGCGAGCAATGTGCGAATTGGAGAAAGGTGCACGAACAGAAATTCCATTCGTAAATCTCGGAGAGCATGTTCGCGTTCACAAACATTCGAATACCAACGGCAAACATATGACCGCGAATTTCTGCACGAATCAATTCGTGAATTTCACAAAAGAACAACATTGGTGTACCTACATAATGTGAACTCACGCATTAGGAAAATTCAAAGTTTTCAAAAATACTCAAATTTCCAAAACTTCCAAACTCTGAATTCCCACTTTACAAAATTCCCCTCTGACCTAAATTCCAAATTTCCCAGATTTCCTAGAACCCAAACTCCTAATGATTAAATTTCCATTTTAGTTTGTGTTTCTATTCCTAATATCTCATTTGACACATTTACAAATTCTGTCATACTTGGAAATCATGTGATATTTGCTAAATTATCTTGGCCGCAATTAATTGATATTTATATTCTATGTCGAGCCATCACTGCCATTCAATCTTATTTGCTTTACAGGGATTTCCAAAATCTGTAAAAATAACTATCTGCGTAAATAGTGGAAAGGAGCATCTGCAAAATGTCTCTTTTTGTTACTGGAATTTCTTAGAGGAACTGCGGGAATTTTTGTTTGAGCTGCACATATAAACTGTCCTCGAATAAGCTATGCTCATGGATACTAATCCTAGGCACTAGGTGTGTATGTTGTCTGGAGGCTGTCATCGTAAATCAATAGCCATCACTGTGAACCACAATTCGTCAAAAGTTTATACGACAAATTTTAAGGGCAAGCCATCTAAGTCTTACGAAAGTTATTGGTAATGTAAATAAATCTGCGACTACCACAGATTGCGTTTTGTTTCCGATTGTGATATTTTTCTGTTGTCTCATGTGTACCCCCTGTAACGCCCTTGCTAGTGCGTGTATTGTACAATTTTTGACAAACTCAAGCCCGCGCCTCGGATTGAACCACAATCGCACGCGTGGGAGTGGCGTACTCAAACCACTGAACTATCTGGAATCTGTTGGTCGGTTCCTTAAGGAACCTCACAAAGTAAGCGGATAACAATACGTGTGCGAACGTATGCAACGGATATACTTTGTTTACACAACGCGTTGCAATATGCTAACGCCAATTGCAATAGTTGGGCATAAAAGGGTTAATACAACACATTGGTTTGCTTAATAAAATGCGAATAATTCTAAACCATAACATAAGAAACTTCAATGAAAGTCCTGGTTGCAAAATATATTGATTCCAGCAATAAAGTACTTTTTTATATTTATTAAATACCGGATGCTTTGAAACAGACTAAAGATCTCATAAACCGTTTCAGAAGTAGTCGGAACTCAACCGTCCCAGCCAAACAGCCACTAAGGTATATATAACACATTTATAAATGTAGAATTGTGTAAACGAAACACTTCTCATATTATAACTGTATAGAAAATAACTTTGCGATTAAGCGAGATTCCGAAGATTCCACGTTCCCTTCCCAATGGATCCTTGCCATTGACACCACCCCTTCCCAACTTTCCCTCCCACCCCCCTCTCTACCACACCTGCGTGCCAAAGGCGCGCCGCAGATGTTGACAGAAATTAGGGAAATTGGCTAAAATCGGGGCAAATTTGGCAAAAATCGGAGGAAAATTGGCAAAAATTGGATGAAAATTGGCAAAAATTAAGATAAATTGTGAGCCCCAAAAATTTCGAAAATCTATCCCCTGACTAACTTCCCCTGCACAACGACCGGCTGGTCCCCCTTTTTGGCAGGCCGAAGGCTTCCGCTTAAGCACTCGCTACCCCCTTACGACTTCGGACCCCGTGTATTTATAATATATAATGTATAAAAAAATCATAATATAAGGATATAAATCTTATTGTAAAACTTGTGCTAAATAATGTTTTACAATATAATTGCCGAATATGTATATATATTATGAGTAACGTTGAAGCGACTAACTACAATTGACAGAAATACTGTTATTACGATAAATTGTACAAACAGAAACTGTCGAAACCAATTTTAGCAAAATACATACATAAAACGGTACAGTATTTGGTGGATTTTTTATCGTTTTCCCGTCCCCAAAATATCACTCATCAGGAACGATAATATTATGTAATATAAACTTTTTACGTATGTTACAGTGGCAAAATTTGTGCAAAATTACTGCTAAAACCTGTTTACCACTACGCAATTCTTCGTAATCTTTCGGTAATTTTAAAATGTTTGCAGCATATTTTCGTCGCACTTTTTTTATACCTATATTCCAACAAAAATTTTATTTATCGAGATACAAAGCAGCTCAGTAGTGATGTTCATCAGGCGTTGACAATAGTGCTATTGAAATCAACCTCATGTATTTACTAGTAAAAACGATTTGAAACTTATATAGGAATTGATGAAGATAATGCTGTAACAAATAGTAGTTACTCAGCAATAAAAATACCAATAAACAAATAAGTAGATACCTGACTTCATGTGTCTCAAGTTTCGACCGTTCTATGACTATTTATGAAGGTTTCAGGACTATGCGATTTGAAAACTTTAGGTGCCCTATCAACCATACTAGGTGGACCATATATGGAAAGCGTCGGTGACACCGCTTTCAAAAAACTACGTTAGCTAGCAAACACGTTTTAATAACGAGAACTGAATTTGCTAGGCGGTGACGAGAAAACTGTTATGGCCAGTGTCACTAACACCATTATACAAAACCTTAACCCGTTTATTTTCTGCATCGGGAGCCTTTGAGAGTGATATCACTGCGAGATTAAAGCTACCATAAGACAAGTGCGCTGTAAAAACAGTTTGAGCCAAATCTGTTCGCGGAATTATCAAGCCGCATACCATTCCGCTACATTCATTATACTAAAAAGTGAAAATTGGGCAGTCGTGCTACTATCGATTCCTTAATTACGTAAACCGTTCTCGCATTGCTTTACGTAAATTGTTTTTGCTAATCGTGTTTTGTACCAATAGTTTACCTGCTCATGTTGTGGAAGCTGATACTATAAAGCAGTTTTAAACGTGTTTCAATTTTCACCACGTGTTCCGAAATATGTTTTAATGCAAATTTTCTCGCTACACAAGGTTCGTTCAGAACTCTTACCGATATAATAGCAACAAAAATATATGACTACTGTCAAAATATTAGAAGCATTTAGGGTCTTGTTCCATATAGTAGCATAATCAGTTACATAGATGACGGTTGCTATACGTTATCTATGAGTTTAAGGGGTTAAAGTATTTTTAAAATGGCAAACTTTAACATTAAATTTTAGCTTACGCAGGGCCATTATATATTGCCTTATGAACAGATAATGCGGCGTTCACGTTATAATGTCCCCAACGTTTGGAACCTATGTACCCCACACAGTGTCAGACACACTGTTGACAACAGGGTGTCTTAGACACCCCCATGCATTTAATAAATTTTTTCAACGGTAGCTAGTTACGCGTATTACCGCTTACCGACAGTGTCAGACACACCGTGTCTTCTGGCAGTTTTATTGACAGTGTTCGGAATTATTTGAGCAATGTTTATATGGGCTAGATACAAATATGGAGAATTTAGGAAAAACTCCACAGGACAGTTGACTAATAAACCGCATTAGCTACAGACGGTGTCCGTTATAGTTAAGTCGCGCCAAATCGGTAGCTAAGGGTGTGTACGACACTGTCTAGAAAAAATGTAGTAGCTAAGGGTGTGTCGTACACCCTCGGCATTTGATATACAGTATGGGTGTCACCCTGACTGTCTATACGGTAGGGTCGCGACTACAGGGGGTCAAAAGTTCCAAACTGCGGGGACATTATAACGTGAACGCCGCATAATTATGCTGCATAATAAAATCCGAAAAAACTAATCTATGATTTTTAAGACACTTTGTATACAGTGGTAAAACAGCTTAGATACATTTGTTTTTAGCTTAAAATTATTATTGTAAGACTTATTTTAATTTATAAATTCCGTACTTAAAGAAAAAGTTGAATTTGCAATAGCAATATTTAGTTTACTCTTCCGCGTGCTTATGTGTCCATCTACGTTGAAATTACCATCGTCATGTGTTTTTGTGGATATTATAACGGTTAGGGTTCTAAAAGAACCTTGTGTAGCAGCAGAATTTGTATTGAAACATATTTCGGAACACGTAGTGAACAAAAGTACAATTGTCAGCCAAAAGCAAGAGCAGCAAACTATACATCAGCTTGGCTCTTGAAAGCAACTATATGGTTTGTTCGACGAGTTGTATAAGTTCTCTCTAGGGAGTCGCAAGCTTTAAATGTTACGAGCCTGAGAGTTGATTCTAGCTTGTTATCGGAGGAGCCAAACCTAGAAGAAGAGCAGTTCATGAAGAGCCGAGTCAATAAGAACTTCAAAAACGTGAATCTCTACCACCAATAATAAATATCCAGTAAGCTCATAGGCAGTGGCGGATCCTGGATTTCATCGGGGGAGTGATTCCGAGGTTTGTGTTCCCTTAACCCTCGACGTGCCGCACCCCGAGGTACCTTCAACTCAACCCCCGAGACGCCGCATCCCGAGGTATCCCCACCGCGTGGTGCCGCACCCCCTCCAGTAACTACATCTTTCCCTAGGTGCCGCAGTCCGCCCCTCACCGAGGCACCTTCCGGAGACCCCGCCACCACCCGCGCAAGGCAATTGGAGGCCCCGCCACCCCCACGGCGCCACATCCCCGAAGACGCCGCATCCCCGCAAGGCGCCACAGCTTTCGAGGTACAGCACCCCCAAGGTCGACACCCGATCCCCGCCCCGAAGCGCAGCACCTCTGATGCTCCGTAGCTCACGCCCACCGGCGCAGCCGCCGCCTTCGTCCCCTCCGCCGAGTCGCCGCACTCTCTTAAGTGACCGCATCTGCCTCCTAGTCGTCGCAGCCCCCAGACGTGCCCCATCCACCTCCCCCCACGGCCCCGCCACTGCCAAGAGCCGCTATTCATCCGACGTGTCGCATCCCTTTTACTTCCCCGAGGCCCCAAAACTCGTCGTAGCGCCTCGGCCTCCACCTCCCCCACATCCACTAGGTGTCACCTGGCCCGAAGCGCCGCTCCTCCGACACGGCGTAGCCCACACCCCTAGGGTGCCGCAACCGCCTTCCGCCCACCGCCTCCAATGCGCGGCATCACCTCAAGTGACCGCATCTCCCCCTAGGTGCTGCAGCCCCACCCCCGAGGCCCCACACCCCATTCGGACAGGCAGCACATATCCCCTCCAAGAACCTCCCACCAAAGTGCAGCACCTCCACCCCTGAGGAGGCGCAGTACCTCGTCCAGAAGCCCCGTATCCCCGCCCGGCGCCATAGCGACCCCGCCCCGCCGGAGGTAGAGCACTTTCCGAAGTGCGCGCCGGTCCCGAAGCGCCCACCCCCAGATGACCCGTATCCCACCCTCCGACTTTCCGCCTTCCCCCTCCCGCACACACCTCCCCACCCGCCAGACGCCGCATCCCGCCGAGGCGTATTCCCACCCAGATTCCGTACTCCCCCACCGACAGCGTCGCACCTACACTGCGCGAAGCGCCGCAGAACTCCTCGCGAGGTTCCGCACCGCCCTTCCGGATGCGGCGGTCTGCCACGATGCGCCACTCCCCAGCCCTGTTCACGAAACCTACCCGCCGAGGTGTCGCCTGTCATGGTGCACTGCCCCCGTAGTTCTGCCTGCATAAAAGCATTGCAACTAGATATACAAGTAATGACACAGTATAACGCAAAATGATAATACAGCTAACTTGCCAAGCCATATACGTAGGTATGGGAAAATTTATTCAGAAATATAGATGAGATGTATATTTTTTTATTTCGTTGTCTCGGAAATAAAACAAAAATAAGGTTGACATATGACGGAAAACGAAATAATATGGACTTTACACGTGCCTATTCTATTTACCAGAGAATGCGCTTACGCAATCTAACGCGGCTTCAAAAACAAATCTCTATTCAGTCAAAGCCGTGTTCTTAAAATTACCCTTAATTTAATGCGATCCGTTCGTGCAGTAAATCTTATACCGCTTATGCGGCGTTCACGTTATAATGTCCCCAACGTTTGGAACCTATGTACCCCACACAGTGTCAGACACACTGTTGACAACAGGGTGTCTTAGACCCCCCATGTTTTTAATAAATTTTTCAGACGGTAGCTAGTTACGCTGTATTCCACTTTGCGACAGGTGTCAGGCGCACCATCTACTTCTGGCAGTTTTATTGACACTGTTCGGAATTATTTGAGCAATGTTCATATAGGCTAGATACAAATATCGAGAATTTAGGAAAAACTCCACAGGACAATTGACTAATAAACCGCATTCGCTAAAGAATGTGTCCGTTATAGTTAATTCGCGCCAAATTGGTAGCTAAGGGTGTGTACGACACTGTCTAGAAAAAATTTAGTAGCTAAGGGTGTGTCGTACACCCTCGGCATTTGATTTACAGTATGGGTGTCACCCTGACTGTCTATACGGTAGGGTCGCGACTACAGGGGGTCAAAAGTTCCAAACAGCGGGGACATTATTACGTGAACGCCGCATTAGGACGTAATAACAAAAATATATATAATCAACGTTGTTTGTTTCCGATGCAGACTAAGCTTTACTTTTTAAAAATGTATATCTGCAAAAGAAAGTAAGCGTCGGTTTTCAGAAAATTACCGAAAACATCTTTAAAAAATGCACCAATACAGGTACAAAACACATGATAGGGACGTCGCCATGTCCTTATAATTTGACATTGAACTTAACAACGAATTACTTGCTATTTTGTTGTCAGCATAGCAGCAATACACTATCATCAAATACAGAATGTGTATGGATCGAACTACAAAGTTGAAATAGCTGGTCTTTATTTACCCATATCAATATCGAAGAGCAACTGGCAAAATATGTGGATGGACGACCCAACGAAAGACAACATACGCGGAACACTATCCATACCTCCTTTTCTGTTCTTGCGGCAGGGTGGCAAGCCATAATTTTACGTACACACCTCAATATCAAGTGTGAATATGGGGCGAACTACAAAGTTGAAATTAGCCGGTCTTTATTCACCCATATCAATATCGAAGAGCAACTGCTAAAATTTGTGCGACGCACGACCCAATGAACGACAACCTAAGCGGAATACTGCACATACACACATTTTTTCCTGCTGCGGGATGCCATGTCGAAATTTTACGCACACACATTCATACTAACTGTCAGTAATTGTAAAAGGGCTTTCAACAAGTGAACTAAAAGCCAATTGATTACAAAGGCAGAACAGCCGTGAAAATCTACAGCAATAGTATTTGGAATTCACATTGATCTTTTAACATGCTGTTAAGACTATAACTCTCTGGCTTCAATCAGAGCTTGTAGTTAATTCATATAAACACAACAAAGCCACAACTTGTACTTTATCGGCATTAAGCAGCTTTTGACACTGTTAGCTTCTTAACAAAATAACGAATGAGACAAAACAGCCTCTTTATACCAAATATATATAGTTAGGGGCTTAATAATTGTAAGCTTAATTTTGATATCTATAAATAGATCTAATGTCCATCAACTTCAATTAATAAGCTTAGAGTGAACAAAATGAAGATTTTGTTTTTTAAGAAAAGCACGATTGATGCAAATAATGCTACGGGGGAAACATAGGGGCGTGTTCGGTTTAAGGATATTCTGAATAAAGCCATTTTGGGACAGCATCCCATAACATGGATGATTCCAGTGATCATTGACAAACGAATACAACTTTGTTGGTGTAAAATGCCTTGGCAGTAGAGCATTAGCGAATGTTTCAGAAAAACATTAGTCGCCATCCAACACAGTTAATAGAAACTTACAGCTTATTTCTTTCCCTTTTAAAACAATAAACATTTAATGCGGCAAAAGCCTGTCTGAACAACTTTCCAGTTTCCGAGCTGAACAGATTAATCGATTGCTGTAGGCACAAATTTACGGTCTCTTAAAATTAGCAGCCATCCAACACCGTTAATTGAAACTTACAGCATATTTCTTTCCCTTTTAATACACCAAACAATTAATTCGGCAAAAACTCGAACTACTTTTAGTTTCTGAACTGAAAAACAGACATATACAACATACTAATCAATTTCTGTATGCACAGATTTAAGATCTCTTAAAATTAGCAGCCAACCAACACAGGTAATACAAACTTACAGCTTATTTATTTCCCTTTTGATGCACCAAACATTAATGCGGCAAAATCCGGCCTGAACAATTTTTAGTTTCTGAGCTGAAAAACAGACATACAACTGACCAATCCATTGCTGTAGGCACATATTTACCGTCTCCTAAAATTCGCCAGTAAGTTCAAGTAAGGACTGGTTTAAAATAAGATGTACAATGAAACGTAAAAAATGACAAAGCAACATTTGCGCGTTTCAACTAAGTTTAGGAAAAAATACTTATCCAGTGTTTGGGAGAATGACATTGTCCACTTACATGCCCTGTAATTTTAGTAAAATTTTATAATGATTAATGATTTGTGAATGTATATTATGTAGAACAACATAAGGTAAAATAAATTCGATGCTTTAAATGTGGAATGGCATTACTCTCCGTATTGTGCACATTATTAACTTTTGTTCGATGGAAATTTAAACAGTAAGTTAGATGTATTTCGAGTATATTCGTCATGGCGTAGTAAATTATAGTAGCAGCATTGCAAATTTCATCACTAGGTCTTTACTACAGATAAATACTGAGCAAGAATTCGACAGAAAGTCACTTTGAATCATTTGTATCTGACTAATGCAAAAACGGGAATTTCCACATTTTTGTTTTAGTTGCACGCGATGTTCTTCTTTTTTTTCAGGCTAAAGTCGTACAAATGTTCAATGTTTATGGTCCCTAGTAAGAGTCCAACTTGTGTGCAACCCCAGGAGCTTAAATGTTGTTTTTTTCATACATCAAGTCTATATTGTCTAATAATGCGATAGTTATAAAAGTAGAAAAATTTATATATAACAAAATGTAATGAGACAAAACATCAACACGCAGATAGTTATGCATTATTTTACGTCGTGCAATTTCATTTTATCGTACCTGCTTCGGAAATATATGTCATAAAAGACCAAAGTCTGTCGTCGGCTTTGGGGGGGTAGATGGTCCCGTCGTGGGATGACGGGTGGTAGCCTGGAAGAGTACCAAAAATTATCCCCAATCACTCCATTTTTGGCTTATAATTTTCCTTAATTTTCCCTGAAATTTTTTTTGTTATTTTGCTTATAGCTGCTAAAATTTTCCACGCGCCTGAAGCGCGCAGGGCAAGGTGTAAAATTTAGCGACCTAAGCCGACTTACATAACACATACAGTGATATCGCTTGAGAAGTTGTTATTAGTTATGCAAAACAAGAGGGTAACAATCATAAATTTGTGGAAGAAAATCTGTATAAATTTTGCTTTCATAAATAGTAACATTAACATGGCTGTGCTGAAAAAAGTTAGACTTTCAGGGTGTAGATTTTCGGGGTTTAGACTTTATTTATGTGGCCAACGCAATGACAGTCAGCGTGAGTATAGCACCTAAATAATTCAATTCTCTGCGTAAAAATACAGACAAACGACGCGAATGGTTTTATAGCAATCATCCCTTCTAATTCCTTCCGAAGCGATAAATAAAGCACCAGCTATCCGTTGTCACAACTTTAAAATAACATCTGTGTGCATTGCACTTTTTTGCAACTAAGCTTCTTGCAAACACTATGAAACTGTTATCGTACAATTTTATAAGTGGGCCGTGGTAAAGCTGTCACATCAGGCGATACGAGAGATGATTTGTGACACAAAGTAATATGGGATTAATCAAAAAACTAAAAGTTTTTCTTGGCTAATTGTCTTTTTGTGGGGCTTTTTAAGAAAATAGTGTACACGTGAAAAGTTTCGCAAATGGTATTGGTAATGACAGGAATTGTTTTAAATATACTGTATTTTAAGAGCAAAATAGTATTTATGGTTGTTTGTAGTAGCATCGACGATGGCCTTTGGTATTGTTTGCAGTTGTTGGAATAGTAATAACGAAATATATACATAAATTTTGTTCCGATAGACGTTGCTTTGCTTCTGCACAATGGAAGCTTACACGAGCAGGGTCCAATTCAGGTGACAAATATACGATTTCAGAACGATGGTTTCTACATCACAAACTGAATGAGCTTGAGACTTTCACCTTTTGGAAGAATGTTGTTGATTATTTTTCCTCTGAAAGCCGAATTACTTTGTTATCGCGCAATACTTAGCACACTCAATCCGGCACCAAGAATTGAACCCGAGCTGTAATGGTACAGGCAAGCGTAAAACGGACCAACGATTTGGACATCTTGCTTAAGCCACAGTGCCAAGAGAATGAATAACGTACGCGCAAACATACATCTTGCGACAGACTCATCTAACACAACTCGATGCCAATTGGTAGAGAAGGGCGTAAAAGGGTTAATACGAAATAAATGATGCCGTCGAACAGAAGAGTTTTTGTCTTTGCATCATAACAAAAAATGTCAAAAATATTAAATGGCGTGGCTGTTGAAACTTTTGACATCCTCAGTGCCAATCGAAGCACAAGACCCAAATTCATATGCATCCACGGTTCACACATCACCCATGAGTGCAAAAGACTAATAATTGAAAGCATTTCAGTCAAAAACCAGTAGAAAGCAGCAAGTTTTGTTAGAAAACTCGTACCTTTCCTTGTGCTATGAATTCGAACACCTAGCTCAGTCTTCATAACAAGACCATGTGGTGACGCATTCATTTTGCCGTATTTCAAGGTTTCACAAAAAATCCGATGTAATGTTCTTTCAAGCGTTGACATCGAGTTCAACATCCTCTTGACACTCAGTAGTACCCAGTCGAATAATCTTTGCCGTGTTATAAGCTTTACAAAAGCAACGGGCGCAATGTACTTTTAAAGCGTTATAGCGATATGGAGCTCAACATCCTCTTGATACTCAGTAGTTCAGAATCCTCTTGATACTCAGTAGTACCAATACCCAGTTGAGTCATCTTCGTCGTATTTCAAGCTTTTACAAAAATATCGGGCACAAATTACTTTCAAAGCCTTATATAGAGTTCGGAATCCTCTTGATACTCAGTAGTACCCAAACGAGTCATTTTCGCCGTATTTCAAGCTTTTACAAAAATATCGGGCACAAAGTACTTTCAAAGCCTTATACCGATATCGAGTTCAGAATCTTCTTGATACTCAGGAGTACCCTGTAGAATTATCTTCGCCGTATTTCAAGCTTTCACAAAAACATCGGGCACAAAGTACTGTCAAAGCCTTATATTGAGTTCGGAATCCTCTTGATACTCAGTAGTACCCAAACGAGTCATCTTCGCCGTATTTCAAGCTTTTACAAAAATATCGGGCACAAAGTACTTTCAAAGCCTTATACCGATATCGAGTTCAGAATCTTCTTGATACTCAGGAGTACCCTGTAGAATTATCTTCGCCGTATTTCACGCTTTCACAAAAACATCGGGCACAAAGTACTTTTAAAATGGTATAGTGCTATCGAGTATAAAATCCTCTTGATACACAGTATTCCTTTGACGCCTTTGACGAATATGAAATTCATGTGTTAAATTTATATATTACTAAGGGGGAAAGCCCGTTAATTCACATTGGGGTAATACTGATTCATAATAATAATATAACGATGACTTTCGTGCAATGTAATCGCTTCAAGACCTTGCCCGGTCCAGTTCCTGGCTTTACTTAACATTAATGCTCAATTATGTGATAAGTTTGCCAAAAGAAATAGTTGTAGTGAATGTACGTTTTGTGTTGCACTCACTTCTTAGAGTACCTAACTGCGACACCACTTATGTGCTAAGTTTGCCAAAAAAACTAGTCCTGGCGAATGTTGATTTTGTATTACCCTAGCCTCTTGGAGTACCTAACTGCGTCACCACTCAGTGCTCACACTGTAGGATTTTCATAATTTAGGCCTTAACACAACTTAATTTTATATATTCAATGGATTGTGCAAATATTGAATGCGCTTATGGAGAAAATGTTATAATAATTAAATGTTTCTTTGGTTTCAGCCCTGTTGTGTATATTATTATAAAGGTGAATATAGTAAAACGCTTTCTTATAGTGATTTTTTTCTTCGTCCCAAACGATTTCACCTACTCTGCTGTACTATCTTGTATGTAGTTCTCACCCTAAATGGCATTTCTTTTATTGTGATCCACATTAACATATTTGGCTTGTCATAATGCAATGTTAACTACCTTGAACCGCGAGTTTAGGGATTGCTCTTTGGGAATTCCCAGATTTTTTGCAACTGTTATGGCTTGATAGTTGTTTTGATGATTGTTGATACATAGCAGTAAAGTCACTCAGATTAAAACTAAGCAAAGGACTTGGAGCACTAAACAAAGAAACCACAGTAAAATGTTGCATATTTGAAATAAATATTATGTTTAAATGTCTAAAACCAAAGATAATTTTTCACCGTTGGATTGAAAACCCTGAGTCACTTCAAACATTAATTCGGCCGTCGGGGCTGCACTAGTTTGAAGTGTTTTACAGAAGTGGGTGTAATTACGTATTGGAAATTGTCCAAAGTTATTAAAGCTTAGTGACGGTGGCTAGAAGCCCACGATAGTCTCCTGCTAATAGGGTTATTTGATTGCGAGAGCAATTTAAAATCTAACTTTCACGACCACGCTATTTAACATATTAAAAACTGTTTACTGAGCCGATCGAAGCGAAGCGTTTTTGTTTTCGCCAAAGGGAGTAAAATTGGCACAGTCTGTCCGTTCGCCCATCGGTCTGTCAAACTCCTCAATAACTACTGGGCCAGTTTAGATTTTTTGTTTGAAATGCCTAATGTCCCTCAAGTGCAAGAGATATAGTTTTTGTCAAAATTTATTTTAGTTAACTAGTAATTATATAACTAATTAGTTAAGCGTGTTAGCCTCTTTAATGAATTTTCAAACAAAAATTGTTTATTTTCAATGAAAAATTACTGTAAAGCTATTGTTTTGGTGCGTATAGGACATATCGCCGTGTCGATTACGATTCAGGTGTTTATTCAAGAATGTTAAAAACATGCTAACTATTTGGTTAATTAGCTAATCACCAATTAATTAGCTAATGTTTTTGAAAATTTTCAAAGTGCTTGAAATAGAAAAATCGCACCCGAGGATTTTCGATGTCGCTGATAACGAAAATGACATTTCGGAAGCTCTAAAACTTGGCCGTATATGCTAATTAGTTAATTAATTAGTTAGCTAATTAATAAATTTTATGCAAACTTTAAAATCACCCCAATTTGCTCCGTTCGCTTTTTGTAATTTATTATGTTTGCTAGTTTTATACACGAATTACATAGCCACCATCGAGTATTTTCTACTATTTTTGAACCAAACTGCCAGTTTCAACCCAACGGTAACAGCTTTGCATCTAGTTATATGGGTTTCAGTGAAACTTTCACTGCATTTAACAAAGCACCGTTTCAATTTTAATCTACATGCACAGAATTTAGTTGTACCAGGGTTAGGCTTTACTACGAAGCCATCAATAAACACCAACATCTGAAGCTCATCGTTGGGCGTAAATATTTCTGTTCAAACGCATACGTCTATTCTACCCATACACGTCAAATATTCTTTCGTGTGCTCGGTAGAAATAATTTTATAAGTCCAAATGTAATTTTACGTAAAATCAAGAAATAGTAAATAAAAAACAACAAACCAGCTAAAAATCGGGAAATGTTCCAAAGAAACTTTAACAAAACAAACGGAAAATACGAAACAACGACAGCAGTTTCATTGCGAATGGTTTTCATAAGATAGGTAGACATAAAAATTATTGAGAACATCAGCAGCGTACAGAATCAAATGTTTTTCAGAACAAGATTGCCTATCATGGTGACCGTAACAAAAGGTATCGTCAAAATAGGTGTTACAAAACAGAAGCCTAGTATGCATAGCTGTTGGTGCAGTATTTAGAGGCCGAAGAAGTTATATCCTGCTAGATAAGAGGTTTACATGGTGCGTTCGGCTCAGCTCACATTTCAAACTTGACTAGTTTAGCTTATTTGGCTCCAAAATGCCGTCTCGGAAACTACAATTTTCCACTGGGATCAAAGCAACACATTTTAGTTTTTGCGCCAATCCAGCAGTACTATCGTTAAGCTTATACTGACGTGAGTGAATTTCTAGACGGAAAACGCTATCACCATCACTAGCGCAGATAACGGTTACGCCATGGCTCATTGATTCATAGCAGACAAAATTGTAGTTCTACTTCTATGGAAGAAAAAAAAGATCCAAGTTATGATTTCGCTTAAAAATTTGTAGAAATCATCAAAATTATATCAAACACTTTCACTTAGTTAGGTTTGCGGTTATATGTACGGATATGTTAGTACATGTGTTTATGCATATACATTTGGGGGTACTCACGGGCAGTGGGCGCTTCGTGCCAAGGCAGGGTTTAGACGACTGAGGTGGCGTAACCACCCTACCCCTATGAGCATGTAGGAATAAAATTTATAAAAAAACCATTTTAGGAGCAACAAGTATTTAAAATGGTTAGAAAAACAGGTACATATGCAGCCATTGTATAACTATACGGTGTTATTTTGAAAACGGTATAAACATGCTGTGATTGTTTTTCTCTGAAGTAAAACAATGCTCTAAAAACTCTCTAAATGTTTCAGTTTTACCCAATGTTTGCTTTTCCACAACCGGACTTTTGCGTACAACATTTATGATAATTCGCCTAGCGGTTTGCTATTGACAAGTTTAAGGCTGTGAAAGAATATACGTATTTGTGAGTATTACATTTATTGGAGTTAAGCCATCTGTTGTTGTTAAAGCTATAATCCAAATGCAGTCCGACGTTATGCTCTAAAAATTCTAATTGGTAGCACATTTTGGTTCAAATTTTCAGGCGTGCTGCGTTTTAAAGCGCATACCATTCGCATGAATATTATTAAACAGAAGATATCGTCGACGAATTGCATTCACGGGTCATACGGCACAGACATATAAAGAAATAAACCGTTTGCCAGATGAATTGATGTGTATATATTTCGTACATTGTTGACCAAGCTCTTACCGTAGCGGCAGATGTATCAAATATGTAACTCTATGCGGAAAAAAGTGAAAAATAACTTATAACACCATACCAGGGCTTGATAAATAGCTACGCAAAGCAGTATTTTGTTGGTATAGTACAACTTCCTTGACTTATCGTACAATTAATTAAACAGACATAAATTCACTGCCAGTTAATTTGCAGTACAAAGTTTTAACTGAGCAATTTATAGCTGCAGTAGATATAGAGAAGGAAATCTTAATGTGAATGGTTAGTATATTTGTCAGCAGTTAATACACAATTGGCATTTATTATCTGTTTTAAACTCCAGATTCGTTATTGAACGTTAATCGAAAGGTGAAATTTAATTTTATTATGATTAGTTTCGATTGTATTGCGTATGAATGAACTGAGCCTGAACCGCATACTGTGAACCATATATCATTCTTGTCCAAGGCCTGCTGTTTAACCCTTTCATGCCGGCTAGGTCCATACGGACATAATGCACATTGAGAGTCGTTGTGTTTACTGAGTTTGTCGTATGTCGTACGTTTGAACGTGCGTTGTTATTCGTTTAAGATTTGAGCTTCCTTAAGGAACCGAGTAATACCTGCCAGATAGCTCAGTGGTTTGCGTACACAAGTTTCACTCGTACGTTCCTAGTTCGATCCCCGGCGGGGGCTTGAATTTGTCAAAGATTGCACGATACGCAAATTAAATTCGGTATGAAAGGGTTAAAGTACATGGTTATGCCGGCGGGGTGAGTTGTGATAGGTAACCAATAATTGCTCCGTTGTCTCAAATTGTTCCTTGTACTTTCACTATTTTCTCTATTTTTTCGTAATATTGCAATTTTGCCCGTAATTGTTAAAATTTTATCGCGTTTGGCGCGGATGGAATAAAAATATGGCTAAGCTGGAAATGTGCTAACCCCCTACCCCCTATGGAGAGCTATGATATGTGATGTATTAGCATAAACTGTGCGAGGCAAATCGGTAAGAACTGTTATAACTAAGAACACGTTTTCGTCGCTCAGAACCGGTTTCACCAAAATCTGTGTATAAAACCGAAACAAACATCACCATCGCCGACTAGAAAATATAATAAATACGAAACTCAGCCGTGTTGTGGTACAAACTCGGCCTGGCCTCATTGTTGACCACATTCGGATAATGAAATTATTGCTTCAGACTTGATCTGGCAACTATAATAGCTAACTAACTCAATGTTGAAAGGTTGAAGTGCTTTTTCGAATCGTGTACCACAAACGCTCTTCCAGCATGATTACACTTAGTCGTTGCCTACTTGAGAAATGTGTAACTAGCAGCATTTCAATGTCATTTTGAAAGAAAAAAAACGCCCGATGTGTTCTTCAGTTGCACGTTCTCAATGGTTTTTGGAACAAAAATATTGTTAGTTTGAAAATTTGTTAGTGTTGTTTTGGCTTTAAATATTGTTGAACTATGCAATATGCCAAATTTTGCTGAATTTATTAAAATATCCGCTTTTACTAAAAACCGTTGAATTTATTTAGCAGTTGAGACAGTGAAACAGGCATTTAAAACCCATCAACGAAACGTAATAATTTTTTTTGAAAATGATTAAATATAATTGTGCAGGTGTTGAAATCGCGCAAAAGCGATGTAAAGTTAATACTTAATACCGGGGTTAATACTGCGTTGCATACTTTCTAAGCAAAAACCCAGCAGTTAAATTATGATGAATATTGTAATATATGAAATCACGTCTGCCTGATAAAACAATTTGTCTAAACTTTAGACAAAAATTTTTCTCCAAAAAAAACTAAAACCGCTAAAAATTTGATAAAATAATAAACAAACGAAACGTTGATTGAAACAACAACGATAATAGTAACTTTAGTAATACTTAGAAAAACTGCGACTGCGAAATCTAAATCTTTCGGTAAACTATGCGAAGCTAAACACAGTTTACGTTTTATCAAGGGACGTGCAATAGCAATGTTAGTGTGTCCGTAGCTAAATTATTAGGTACTGTCACCTACTAAGCTTGAGGACTTGGTGTTCGTGGACCATTCTCGATATATACATTGAATTATTTACATTTCAAAATAAATTGGTATTTTTGTGTACCAACTCACTGTAAAAGCTTTAGATAAATCCATCGTAGGGTTGTATATATACTATCTAATTGGCCATCTAATTTATACAATTTTTACCGATTTCTATAATACCGGTTATGATATCGTCACAAACATAACCAAAAACTCTTCTGCTTCAGCGCTAAGAAATAATATAAATTTATCGAATATTCAAAATTGTAATATAATAGACGAGAATATTCATAAAGTCCTAAAATCATTAAAATATTGTTATAGATAGGTACTACTTAACATAAGATGCACCAAGAATGTGTAAGGATATCGCTGTGTTGCCGTTCCCACAATAACTTGAACATTTACTCTGACAGTGTTTGGAAGACCTACTTTGTAACACATGTATTTTCTAGTACATCATTTTCATACATACTCAAGGTCCGAGGTGCTGATGTAGATGGGTGGAGGGAGAGTTGTCGGGGCGACGATCGGGTGTTGAGGCGGTCGCGACGCCTTTTTCCCCTCGAAAAGCACCAATAGGTTCTGGGCCTGTGCCGCCTCTTTCCTCTTAAAGCTGACATCCGAGGCCTTGGGGTAGGTGGGACGAGGGTGTCCGCACCTCGAGAGAGTTGGCAACCACTGTACCCATTTACCACATGAGAATGTATGATCATTTTACCTTTTTGCGAAGCAGGAGTAAATTCCGTGTTCAGGTTATAATGTCCGCACTATTCGGCACATATGTACACCTGAGAGTGCCACACAGACCGTACTGAATGCGGTGTGCCTGACACCGTACATAATTTTTGAAAAGATTTAATTGGTAGCTTGTTAACTACTTAATCGGAAACAGGTGGTGTGATAGACACCTTCTAAGTTTTTATGATTTGTAGAGGGTACGGCGAACACCCCTATGTATCATTTTTAGACGGTATGGGCGGGACCATAGGTACCTTATCTAAGTTGGCTGAGTGGCAGCAGAGCCAACCGTAGCAATAGCTCCTTTATACTTTAGTTTAAATTTATTACTAGAAATTGTTTATAGAGTTGCAACTTTTCAAAATTAATACCCGGGCCCGGAACCCCACTACGCAGATAAATGATAAATATAGATACATATATATCATATTTTTATACATATATATAACAATATGACTGTTAATATATATGTAACTCGAAATGTCTCGTAGCGACCATTTCAAATATTACCTTATGGATATTGGCGCTTTGCTGCGGTGTCAACTGAAACATTTGAATCCAACACTTAACCAAAACGTGCCCTCTGTAGTATTGTTTAGATGTAAATGTTTGACGTTTAACGTATCTTCTACTAGTTTAACATCTTACACTAGTTCTACTTTTCTACGTTATTTAGATTGGCTTTAAGGTAAGCTCGTAGGGAACCCATAAAATTAATAGTACGAATTTTTCCCTCGAGTTTTAAAGTGGCTGGTTTATTATATAGTAATTTAATACCAAGTGCAAGTCATGTAATTTGAATCCTCTGTAAAAATAATTGGGAAAGTTTTCTCGTCGACATAATAAAATTATGTCATCTTTACGTGAAGTACAATCCAACTAACTTTGTACGTGGCACATATTAAAAGTTACAGCTACAGTTGCACACTGCCTGCATCTTAGTACGAGATAGCATCGTTTGAGTAGCGAGCGAGCATAAAATTTAGAAAATTAATTTTATTTGACCATTCTCGCCTAGAATGGAGAATCATTAGACTTTTATTAGCGGGTTTTTCGGCGACTATTACATATGCCAACATAACTATCGCATATCTGAATGCCATTTAATTTTATATTATAATCAGTCATCAGATGGTTCTTTTTGGCGAGCAAGACTATTAGTAAACATAATATGTCACTAGATATTAGATCGAGCGAGCTAGAACCATAGGGTTTTGAATTAAAATCCGGCATTAAACCGGATATTTCGGCGGTACCCGGACTCGGAACCGGATCCGGACCTAGCAAAATAAAATAACCGGACATCTAGGGTGAAATGAACCGAGCGTGGTTTCAGTTTTAAGTTTATCATTTTATTTAATCACCTATACCAGCCTGTGTTTTATGTATATACCACCCTAAAACTTCTCGAACCCTGAATCTTAACACCTCGTCGATCTTGAAACCATCGAAAACAACTGACAACGCATCAAGTATTTGTTGATATAGCAAGCCATCGTATTCAGCCGACCGGCGGACCCATATAAATAATTCTTGATGATTTTTACGCCATATGTAAGCACATAACTGAAGACATACTATTTTCTTAAAATCGGGTTCTTGGTCTTAAACCCGATGAAAACGTCTGAAAAGGCTTAAGATACATGTGTTGGAACCAGCATAGCTATACCATCGTATTCAGAATACCAAAAAACTAATAAGGGCAATTGTTCATTAACCTGTAAGTAACAAGTAACCAAATAACAGAAGACACACTATATTCTGGAAATAGGGTTCATTGACCCTAGACTCATTTAAAGTCCATGAAAGGGCTTGAAATATGCACGCTAGACTAAAAATGACCAAAGCATTGTATTCAGTCTTCAGAAGTACCTTATACATAGACCATTCCGGATGCCCTGTATGCAACGCATAATCATAAAAATGAAAACGCACTACATTTGGGAAATCTGATTCGTCGATTGTAAAACCCCCGAAACCTCATGAAGGTATAATATAGTAAAGTTAGATTCTAGGTACCAAAGCCATTGTGTTCAGCGTGCTTGATAACCTGGTAGGCACACACTGTATGGCAAAAACCAACAGTGACACGTTAAAATTTGAAAAATCACTATTTCTACAAACGAGTCGACAAACCATATTCGGGTCTGCAGCAGCACAGGTAGCGGTCCCATAAAAATTGTCCTGACTTTCAAAGTTATAGATGTCCATTAGCTGATTCTGATAGCGTGCATTTTTCGATGCCTACCCTGTGTTGCAAGATATGTGCTGCGAGATACTGTGGACAGAATTCACAAAAACTCTAAAAACCTGTTTTGCCATTTTGACGTGGAAGGAGCCCTGTAGACACCTATAGATTTAACGCTTTGCTGCCTGAATTAGTATGCAGTCCTGTCGCAGCCTGAATCTTTTGTTTACGTTACCTACAACGCTATCTAAGAGTTGTTAATCGTGGTAAAGGCGCCTCACAAAGCGAGCTAACAACGGTTGTCTCCCGACGAACTAAATTAGTTCATCATTTCAGAATATACCCTGCAACAAATGAGTAGCCCAATGAAGGGAAGGGTTCATGGTTCGTAAAATTAATAAGACGCATAACACAGCCT
Source organism: Trileptium ribeirensis (assembly GCA_030248225.1). NCBI lineage: Eukaryota > Metazoa > Nematoda > Enoplea > Enoplida > Thoracostomopsidae > Trileptium > Trileptium ribeirensis. Next base: position 63,901 of record JASANE010020362.1, on the reverse strand, counting down.
AGTATCTTCAAGAATTAGTACATGTATATGTATGCTACGCATTAAAGTGTCAAAAGGGCTCTTTATAAATTTGGAATCATGGTCTGACGTTAACAATTCAAAGCGTTCCCCATCGATAAAGCAGTGCGAGATGTTCGCGAAAGCGGTGTTCCGGTCTCTGTGAACGATATATATATACTGTCACGTCGTTGAAAAATTATAAATATTGGTAGTTATGGTAAACACCAGTAGCCGCAACAGTTCTATTAGGCAAACAAATATACACGAAAACCCTCTTGTTAAAGAGTTACAGTAGCAAAATGTAGTTAACAGTAAAACTATTTTCCGCTCTTTATACCAAACGATCTAACTATTTTATATATTACATACTGATATAACAATGAAAATTTCAGAATATACCTTACGATAGGTTAGCTACAAAAATATTCACATTGTTCTATAACACTGTTCAATCACAATAGCCCAGCAGAAAGAATGATTTTAAGTATACACAGTATTTTAAAAACACGGAATCCACACGATCAAAGATCCGGTCTCATGTGTTCTTCCCCAACAATTATATTTTATAACGAAACTGTTCACCGTTCACTGCAATTTATGCCGCACTGGAACGATGGCTGCAAAGTGGACGATTGCTAGAAGCTATCATGCTCCCTTCACTGTGCAAAACAGATCAATGATCGTTTGAATATAACACTATATGAATAATACTAAACGGCTAAAATGTAAACAATAAAATATCACACAAACCATGCATATTTCACCTACAAATACTGAATGTTAATTACCGTCGCAACGGAATGCCAAGAGGATACAAATATCGCAAAGAGGATTGTTCGCGGTACAGAAATTTCAAGCATTTTCGACTGAAATCATCTGAAAATAAGTATTTTCAAATTTTCAGCTCGACTGATTTCCTAACAACACAATTCCTAAATGTAAATATTGCCAGCACTGAAATTTCAAGCACATAGTTAGAAAGATTAAGATTTCGATTGAAATACCTAAAAAACCATTATTCACAAACATCCAACCAGATTGATTTCCTAAATGTAAATATCGAGAACAAGAAACGAATTGTCGCCGGTACAAAAACTTCAAGCATAAATGTTTTTCGACTGAAATAGTCTAAAAACACTATTTTTAAATATTCAGCCAGACTGATTTCCTCACAAGAACTTCCTAAATGAAAATAGCTCAAACAAGCGCATTGTCGCCTGCACAGAAATTTCAATCATATCGTTTAAGCATTTTCGGTTCAAATCCTTGAAAAACGACCATCTTCAGTTGTTTAAACATGATAAAGATTTCCCAACCAAACAGCATCAGATGCTCGCTTAGCCAAGAGTGTCATGTAACCAGTTGCATACGTTTGCAGAGGACTGATATCCGTAAAAAATCGACACATTTAGCGCGCAATAACAAGACTTGTAGTCCACTAAAGTTATCGCAGTATTATTTCCTACTTGCAGTCTTCTTTTTATGCTTCAGAGCATACAAGACGAAAAGCCAATATATATATATATGTAGCAAACATTGCACATTACCATAAATAATCATAAACATCACAAAGTATGTAGAACAGTCAATGTATCAACATCGGCGTAACGGATAATGAGTCGAATACACAAATGAATTTCGGGTATACAATGCTGCTCCTTAATATGATGACCTATCGATTCCCGTAGAGCTCGAAGCGTACAGTGCTGACACGTATGAAAAGTAGCTTTAGGTACTGTGAGGTTCTAGGTCACGACGAATGTACGCGCGAAACAACGGTACACGAACCAACTATATTCAAACTAAACGACGGCGATAGCTTTTCCATCTAATAATCAAAATTTGTTTATGAACCAATAAAAGTTCTTAGCTTTTAAGTGAGGATTTACTATCGGGCGATTATTTAAAGCACATCTTTAACAAAATTCGCTAGAAATGGAGGAATCTCGATCTCATTGTTGACGACGATAAAACAACCGCGGCAATTTCATGTTGACTGAGTTGCTTTAAAATTATCACAAACAGTAAATGGTGTGATAACTAAAAGAATATTTTACAAGAGTTTCTTTTACTATATTCATACAACGTTAAAAATACAAAATATGAACAACATAAGACCTGGCTTACAAACACACAGGGGCGTCGCAATCACTTCATAAATGGGGGACCGGCTAAAAAGTGGAGAGGCCAGTCGCTTATATTCATTTTGTTATAACCTCACCACAGTAGTTTTTTCACGTCTGCTACCAGAAAGTGTCCCCCTGTTGCGACGCCCTTGCAAACAACGACTCTGTAAATAGATAATGCTCTGCTATTTTTCAACAACTAACGTATACTATCATATAGATCGAAAACTACAGAAATTAAACGTATATAGCAAAATGGTCCATAATAAACATCAATGTCATGGCAAGATAAAGAAGCACTAACTATTTATTGTACTAGCCACATATCAGCGCTGTTCGTTCGGGAAATGCCAAAATTTATTCAAAATCTATTGGAAGTTTGGTTCAGTAGGGTTTAGGTATTTCGCATATCAAAGTAATTTTATTACGACGTCTCTTTGACTTTAATTTTTTCAAAAATTTGTCATGTCTTGCTTTTAATCCTGTATACTGTAAACTTATCTACATTGATTTTATTCAACACGTAATTTCAACCATTGACTATCTGCAGTTCTTTAAAAATTTGTCGGCTAAATTTAACAAACCGTTCTTACGCTGTATGTACCATTGGACACATTATGTACTTGGTGTAGATGAAGGCTAAGCCGAGTTGGACATTCTCTGGAAAACATGACAAAAACACCTACATTACCATTTCATAACATAACACATGTAAACGCCAGCTAGAACGAGCAGACAAATGAATTCACTTCTAGAAAATGGCATGTCGTTTTGCGTTTGTACGAGACGTTCTCACTGTCAATTCATTTTGCTTGTATAAACACAATAATTTTATTACAACATATATATACTACAATTCCAGAACTAACTGGCGGATATGACAATTTTTAGATGTGAAACGATTTATGTAAATGCTTTACACCTATTCCAACTAGCCAGCTGGGCTAGACAAACTTGTTATAACAAATGTTGTTACCTTAGGATGCAGTGTAATACATGTTATATAATAAAGTTTCTCCAGTTGTGCGTAATAATATGGCAAACGGCATAATCTCTGATCACAATGCCATTTTTTACTCCATGTTTCCTACTATCGTACTTCAAAAGTGTCATGCGATGTTTCAGAGCATTTTACGTTTTCACGAAAGCACTGAAACTCCAAGGTCCCAGGTTGCTCCTCGTTTACTAACCATTTCAAACCTCAACGTCTGCGAGCCACGTGTGTGCAAATGTTATCGACAAATTAAAGCACGAATATCAGTATGACTCACGGTATTGCCAAGTATTTTTCATATTTTTAACAACACCGGTAGTTCTCGGGATGAACTAACAGACTTAGTGTTGTGTTTTTTCACATCAGTCCCATTTGAGACAGTTTATAACGAAACAATCAGCTTTAAGCAAACTATGTGCAATGCTCTGCATTTACACGTGTATAACCAGCACTATGATCATTGTAAACAATTTTACATTAGAAAACACCGCCAGCTTTTCCGCCGATCTAGAATTACGCCAAAAATTGTTTATATTGACAGTCTTTGCAACCGTCTGGATTTTGCTAAGTACGAAAATCAAAATAGCGAAATGGAATCTTCGTCACACGCTATCTACAACAGTACAATAATCTAAGACGATCGATATCGCCATCGATCGAAATTTCGTTTAATCACAACCGACCGAAATCGATCCAAATTTCATTTAATCGAAAGTAATCAAATTTTTCTAATTTGATATTATTATTCGCGCTAAAATCGTAATGGCACGAAATCCAAATCAATCAAAATTTCGTTTAATCGAAATCGATCGAAATTTTATTTAATCAAAATCCAATAAAATTTTGACCGATTATTTTGCGCTAATTTCTGATCGTGAATTATCTTTGGACAAAACGGCGCTTTGTTTTCTTCAAAAGATTCGCCTTATTCTACTGTTCTCGCCATCTTTATGACATGTAATACTTCACTACCCAATGCTAACGATTTCTACACCTGCCACGCTTATTTTATATTTTCCTCGATAGGGCAATCTTAAGAAGGGCCTCGAGAGCTGTACGGTCGCGCCGTCAGTATAGTTTCACTAAAATTATTTTGCACCCAAAACTGAACCGACGCAGGTCAGGTTTTTATGAATTGAAAAAGAAAGCAATGAGGCAATTCGTGGAATTCTTAATCATAAAAAAAGACTACACCACCTAATACCCAAGCCATACCATATTTTTTGAAACAGAAATGATAAATATTATTATTATACAGTACTGGCCGAGCGAATTATTATTGAAAAACTGCTTTATTGTATCGAAAGCATACCAGAAACAACCTGCCAGATTAACATCAAACGAATGAAATATGAGGACATATTAATTCAAATACTGTATTCTCAATTTTGGCGCAAACACAGAATTTTAGTCTGTTTATTTAAGACTGAGTTTCGAATACCAAGCACCGCCGACATAGTCGCTGTACGTATAGAATATTTCCAGCGTCGACTTTTAGTGCCGATCGAGCCAGTTTGAGGTGTTGGTCTCGAAATATTGGGAAGCGCCAGAGTTAGACAAACGTAAATCCAGCGATCGAATACGTTTGAAATATTTTTTCGATTGCGTTGGCGTACGCGGCAGTTCGCAAATCGAGACCCAAATTGTACTTGTGCGCTGTTTGAATAATTGCCTAAAACTTGTAATATCCTTAATACACTATGTTACAAATGTCTAAAAATCATTAGAGTACAGTCGGTAAACACGCTAAGAGATTTGGAAACTCATATAGCTAAAAATTTCGTCAGGAGACATGAACCTAGCACCCACTTCACCGGACCGCATGGTCAAATTTTTCGCTCAGGATTGAAGTAGAAGTAAAGTGCTGGGCGCTTCAAATTGGTGGGCTGGGCTGGAATTTTGAAGTGCTCCCTGGCAAAATTTTGGGCTCCCCCAGTTCATGGTCTTTTGGTAAATTTTTTTGACTCCACTCGGTAAATTTGATCAAAATTTGTTTTGAAATTCCGTGCTGAAGTCGAAAATTCCGCAAATTCTGTCAAAATTTGCTTCAAAATCCCTTTTCCTTACATCAAAACTGTTTTAACACGATTTTTTACCGTTTTTTCTTGGCAAAAAGTCCCCTAGCAAAGTCGGGCGTGCGCCGGTTCCGACCCAAAAAATATAGCAAAACTGATTTTAATACGATTTTGACGCGATTTCTTAGTTCAACTGTGAGATAATTTTACATAAATTTTGGTCGAAATTCGATTGATCAATTTCGGATTGTTTGAGCTTATGCGCCCAACGTCCGTCGGCTAGGGGTAGCTTATCATCACAAAGAGAACAGAAGTCAATTTTTAAATTTTTTATAAAATCATAATTTTCCTCCATTTTGTTGAAATTTTCCCCCAATTTTTGCCGCACGTCCTCATTTTTTGCTAAAATTTTCACATATTTTTGCTAAAACGAGAGATTACTGTCTCAACATTAATAAACGGCTATGTAAAGAAGTTATTATACTACAGTACGCGCCAGAAATAATTATCGCATTTCGACCGCCCGAACATCGCACAAGCACCGGATAAATATCGATCGATCAACGAGAGAAGATAGAGCGAGCAGCGAAAGAACATCGAGCGAGCAGCGAGAGAACATCGAGCGAGCAGCGAGAGAACATCGAGCGAGCAGCGAGAGAATATGGAGCGAGCAACGGTCATTTGAGGCTGGTACTACACTATACTATAAAAATTGGCTGATGTGTCCACCTCTTCCCTAACTATATACCAGAAAATATTCTTAAAATCATGAATTCAAACCTTCAATTCGTTTGTTTACGTTCACAAACCCATTATGTAAATAATCAACAATATTCACAAGTTATTATAATATAATCATGACTAGAAATAACCGCAAAATGCATCTAAATTGAATCCATTTAGATTGCATTCTTAGTTTAAGCCTCGATGTATATTATAGTTTGCTCGGCGAAATTTTAAGTTACAACTATCATCAATAATCGGATCAAATCATTCGGTTCAACCACCGGAAACCTATACCATAAAATCTACAAACATATTCATCAAAACCGCATAATTAAACGGCACTCGTGTAGAGGAACATAGGTGAAGACCAAGATATATATACCGCTATCGGAACTCAAATCCTGAGCCTTAGTCTAAGCTTCACATTCTATATAACTCTTACACTAAGCATAATATTAAGTCGGGCGCTAAGCTGTTCTTTCCTCTAAACATATACACCATTTCTTGTGGATACCTGACTAAAGAAGCTTTCTCTACACGAAAGCCATTACAACATTGCTACTGTCTAGGTGCAGAGACTTACTCGAGCCGAACGATCCATGGAATATTCAAGGCCACTGTTTACGATATCTTTCTCGGAAGCGCCCTGTATGATAATCATTGTACAATAATTATTTTAATCTATACTAAATTATTACGTACATTAGCACAGGTTACGGTCAGCTGTTACGCGGAGAGGGAAAAATAACGCATATAAGATGAGATGATAAAACGGATAGCCACTTATGACACAAATGTGTGGAGTTAAATAAAGTGGATGCCAGAAAAAAGTTTTCAGGATAACAGATTTCACAAAAACCAGTTTTCATTAAACGATTTAAAGGGGCGTGCTTCACAAAACTTATTTCACCATTATTGTGCAGCCAAATCGGGTGTTATATCAAGTACCATTGCTACAGTGGCTGACAAAAGTAAATGCGCAAAAGGGACTCAGATGGATGCAACAGCGTACGTCCGTTTTTAGACGAAATTACGTCCTTTTACGAAATTGCGGCTTTTATCCGCGACTGCACTTTTGTGAGGGACTACATCTATACAAATCGCACATCTACTCAACTCACTGCTAAATCACTTCACACGCCCAAAAAATAAACTGTTACAAATTTTACTAATAGGTTTTCAAATAAGGTTCTTACTAAAAGTGCCCACCAACATTAACTATTCCACCTAACAACGAATAGTTAACTAGCATACTGTGCAATTATCTGCGAATTAGCAGTAAGTATTTAAATACTAGATGTCACTTCAACCAAATGCCAACCATCGAGAGATCTGCTCTTGAAAAAACAAAAAGAAAAAAGGCAAAAACATAAAACGAAAAATTTGAATAGGAGGTCCTGTCACCTACCTATATAATAAAAACTGTTATATAATAACCGCCGTAGGATATGATTCAGAAACGGATGGAAATTAGCTTGGACCATGGCTATATCTTTGGTACAAAATAGTACTATCGGTAATCCGGTTTTTCTGTAAATCTGTGGATTTAATACAATAATGTATTTTGTCGAATTTAATGCAGTAAATGTCCAACGGTAATTGTGTATTTTTCCAATTTGCTGCCTCCTGGGACCACAGTAATATTGTTAACTAGTTAACTCCCGGAAAAGGCGTAATCGAAAACGCCATTGCAAGTAAAGTATTGTAATATAAACATTATAGAAACATCGCGACCATACATGCACGAGGTGCGAAGTGCCAAAGGGAATAGTGGAAACATCTGGGAAGGTCCACAGGATATAAATACTCCCAATTTTTGGAACTCAATTTTGCAAATTTTATCCAATGAGCTCCCGATTTTTGCCAAATTTTTCTGTGCGGTTTGGGTGGTGGTGGGATAGCAGAGCCCCAGACGGATCGGCATCACCCGGATGAGGGTCAGGCCCAAGAGACAATCTTTCTACCCGCTAGCACGCATGATCGCGACATAAAAATAGTGACACGATAATGTAATAAATAATATATCGTTAAGTATTATAACCGCAACACCACCTTTGATATGCACATACCGCACATCAGTTTTACATTAAGGGATCTTGTAAAATCACAGTTGTGAGCTCACAGTGATTATTTTGTGAACGCACAACGATTCACGTGAATCTACTCAAAAGTTGTATGTGAAATATATGTTTTTACCGTTTCCATATCGTCATCTGTGACCTGAAATTTAGTTTGCATTTTAATAACTTTTATGTTTAACTCTGTGCGACAACACTTTTCAGATCGTTGTTACAAGATTAATGTGTATTGTGTTATAAAATTATTACCGTCGGACGTTTGACCTGTAAAATTTCAAGTGTACACAACTTGAATATCTAAACGAATTTACTGTTATTCAAAAAATATAGTGTTTTTATATGCATAAGCGAAATATATACACCACATTGATAGAATAAAACACGCCAGATTTATTGAGCTCGAGAAAATATGTTTAAAAACATCGCAAAGCAATAGACAATTATGGTATTTCGCAAATCAATTGTATAATGTGATGTAATCAGTGAATGAAACATATAAAACACAACTGAATTAAAGTGTATTTAGTAACGGTATGTTTGATGATTGCTATGATGAGAACTGTTATATTTTGACAACTTATTGCTGGTTTCGCCTTTGGCTGCAATTCTAAGCAGTAGACAGCGATATTATTCATTAGTGTGCATTTATTTCACAGTAACCCTTATATCGTACAGTACAATTTGTACGTCGTTCTATAAATTATAAAAATCAGCTATTTTCAAAAATAAATCATCGCGGCAGAAGAACAAACCGATTAAGTATTATATATGTATGACGTATATAATGTACAAATATATGTATTATATATATATATATATGTGTGTGTGTGTGCGTGTGTATTGTGTCTATATTGGTATATCAAATCTCAGATACACCTAGAAAAGCACTATGAGAAAATAATTGAGAATTCGTTTCAATGCATACTCTAAATATATGTATATTGCATTGTTATTGCTATAAATACGACAACTTATTCATAAAGCTGTTATAATTGAAGTTCAAATATATAATTATATTTACTGTTTTATAAATTTGTAGCATAATAACACACACGAATAACCACAATTTCAAAAGTTATAACTGCAATGTATTTACATTTAACACGAATGATTAATGACATATCGTAATTAATTACACAGTATGACAAGCTGATTTGTCATCGTTTCGTTGCGTGTAGTACATCATTTTATATACTTCAAATGCCTTTCGTGATTATGGCGCAGCAGTTTATATATATCTTTAGTCTAATATGGTGACAATTCAATCTTTGTTTAACTGCTTTAAATTTTATACCTTTGCATTATGGTTTGATTTTGCAAATATATGACTCGCTGTTAAGGATGGTTTGCGTTGTTAAGCATTGTCTTGCAATGGACATTAGCTATACTGCTGTGTGCCATTCGATAGGCATTTCATTTGGTTTTTATTCGAAGAAACCTCTCCAAAATTGGCTCAGAAATGGACATTCTGGCGAAAGTTTTTGCATACTCGTCAGGTCTATCCCCACCGAGATAGTCTATTCCCCTCAGCGACTCATCAATTTCATATCTAAATATAACATTATTGACAACAAGGTGTAATTTAGGCTATGCCTTAAATTGCAAGAAAAAAGATGACATGTCTATGGAAATTTCTAACACTGGAACGTTGCCTGCCAAATTGTAGTTATATTACACTCATATTTATTGCTTGGGATAATTCTTTCAACTTAATAAATAATAATTATGGTTTAACGCATGAGGTAAGTAGAAATAGAGAGCATCGCATAGCTTCCCAGTTTTGAAAACTTAGACATCTCTCCAGTATTGATTGTTTATAAGCTATAAAGTAAATCTAGCGAATGTAGGCGATAAGGGTTTGCTATGGAAAAAAATTTCATAGTGAAGTTTAATGAGCCAACAGTCCCTAAATTTAGTATACAGTTCCTTGGATTATTAGATTGTACAATATCAATTATTACTATATAACGTATAACAAAACGGTATCACTGCTATAACGATATATAACTAACATCGTATTAATGGCTCCAAAAAGTAAGTTCTTTTTGCCTTTACACTCGTCTAATGTAGCAATAGGAATATGGCTGTCACAACAGACATCACATCTTAAATTTACGACAATTTTAAAATGGCACGCTTGTTTACACCAGTGTTGTAGAATATAGTAGCTTTAATATCAAAGCGCTTATAGCTGGCCAGCTGTTTAATCCGCATTTTCAGTTGTGAATGTATGTAGTCGTGACTGCTCAAGCTTCAAAATGCTTAACCAGTGCCACACAAGCAGACAGAACCAAAACTGCAACAAAAATATTGAACTGCAATCTCAGTGACACATAAGCTGCCAAATCGAAAATTTGGTGTCAAAATGTTTTTGTACGTACATAATTCGCGTTGTATATTTTATATTATTTAACAGTTGGCTAGAATACAATTGGAACATCTTAGGTTACTTAGTTAACCATTAATGTTACTCTGCTATCCGCAAAAACGACTGGTAACTACACGAAACGAGGGATAATTTCAGAATATTGGTGTGCAGGGCAAACTTGTATACAGATCAAGTAGACGTATATGAACCTAGAATCTACAAATGATCCTAAAATCTTTTTGAGAAAATTTAAAATAACACATAAGTGGTAATACATGGTGGTTATATTCAATGCACGCACAATTTCAAATTAATAGAACCTGTATGCGCAAGTTTTTTCGCTGAGACTGCATGGAATTTGAGTGAAGTAGGAAACTTCACCACTGGTCCCACAGCTCCCTTATAAGGTTTGCAGTTTTCTTTCTTGTGGTAGTTCTTTTTTATTTTGTTTCTGTCATTTCATATTTAGTTCAGTTTTGCTGTCGTTTAATTGTTATTTGTTATCAATTAATTGGTGAACTCAGTAAAAATGATAGTTGCTGTCTGCCTAATACATATTATGAACTAGCATTATTATAGTATATACATGTGTTATCACGAACAGCGGTTGGAACTAATGTGAACACTATTTTACTGGAGTCTCGGGTGAATTGAAGCAATAAGGGCTCTCGGGCCAGGTTTTATTCTGCTTTTGGTGGGATGGGCCTGGTCCAGGTTTGGGAGTGGGGCTTTTCGATCCCCGGGGCGGTGCAAATTCACTGCTTCATAGTAGTTAGTGCGCGAGCCAAGCGGAGCGATTTGAAGTGCCATGCGAATAAACGTTGGAGTGCTGGTGTGTTCATTAACGATAAAATTTATTGACTGGATGTGTATGATTGGAAGTTTAATTATTAACGTAATAGATAAATATCTTTCCTTTCGTTCTGTTCTGATTAAAACTCACAGTTCCCGTTCTGTCAACTAATGTATGTATATAACCTGATCTCATACATATTACTGAAATTATGACATATTATTTTTCTTTGTCGGTCGTATCACACTCCACCGGACGGATGAAATTGGCAAAAAATACCGATTGGATATATTTTGATTTTAGCCATTAGGGTCATCCAACATTTTAGATTACAACTCTTGGTAGAGGCAACGGATCGGAAAACGGAGGCTAAAGCCATATTGGTGCCGTTTCTCCTCGCGTTGTGAGTGACTAATATATGTATAGTAAACGTCAAACAAGACAATTAATGTAACTAAGTTTTAGATAGCCCGGCTGAACTGCGACTGGCAACAAACCTGAGAGTTTTTCGTAAGTTAAAAATGCCCTTACAAATAAAAATGAAGAGCACATATGGTCCCAAATCAAAGAAATATAAGACGTGAAACAATGTAAAAACTAAAGCTACTACATTGTTTTGCCCTGCTGATAGTCGAACAAGACAGAATTAATGTAGCCAAGTTTTAGATAGCCCGACTGAACTGCGACTAACAACAAACCTACGGGTTCTCGCATATTAAAAATGCCCTTACAAATAAAAATGAGGATCACATATGGTCCCAAATCAAGAAAATATAAAACGGGAAACAGTGTAAAAACTAAAGCTACTACATTGCTGTGACCTACTGACAGAACTCTTCACATAAGGGTTGTGAGCTGACAAAATCGCCACTCTGAACTCACACCTGTGATTTTTCATATACCTACGTTATCCATAGGCGAACCGCCTAAGCCATATTAACCCGCAGGTTCACGGTTCATTTCATAAAACGCACAGCTTCGAGAAAATATTAGCAAAATAAGAAAAATTGAGTTTCTCAAAAAATTCTACATTCTACACGCTTACGCCCCAGCCAGTGCCATGTATCCCCATACAATCTTGGACACCTATGATATATATGATGTTATACGTATTGTTATATCGGATATTATACATTCTGTGTTATATACAGAATATTATACACCCTGTATTTACGTACATTTTAATATGAAACAAAACAGCAAAGCACAGAAAAGAATAATTGCAGTTATATAAATATATTTCGCGATGATGGCCGCGAATGAATTCTACAAAATATATACAGGCTGCCTCGAATATAAACAATGATCACAAATTTACTCGTTAACCTTGTAACAATGGTCTGGAAGATGCTGGCGCACGATTATGTCAGCCATAAACATAAGTTATTAAAATGTAAACTAAATTTCAGGTCACCGTTGACGACATGGAAACGGTAAAAACATATCATATTTCACATACAACTCTTGAATAGATTCACGTGAATCGTTGTGAGTTCACAAAATAATCACTGTGAGCTCACAACTGTGATTTTACAAGATCCCTAACGGGTGATAGAGTCAATTAGCGCTGTTGTTCTACTGCCTTCAAAAACACACGATCGCCAGCGCCATCAAACGTACCGCAATTCTTTCCTGGAATTCTTCGTTCGGAACAATTGGAATTGATCCGCCATGTCGCCCGAAACATTTTTCTAACGATTGTTGGACGCTGCCTTAAAATAATAATTCTGTCCAATCAATAACACTGACAGTTTTTATAATTGGAAAATTAAAAACTAATTATTGACAAAATGTTTGTCTTGAGTACACCCTTCCTTAAATAATAATATGTGCAATTTAATATGGGGATACAAAACGTCATATTGATTTACAATTTCTAAATATTTGATGTGCCACTTTGTACATAACATTTTAGAAACATTGATGCTGTAAATACATAAAACATTTTTATTTTATATTACTGTATTATGTTCAGTAAACAAGGCATCCGCAGTTCCCGAGCACGAAGCTTTCATGATATCTCAGCGCATTTTTAGGATTATACGGCATTTGCAACCGATTTAGTAGACAGAAATATGGCGCACTGCTGATTTATTTGTCGTTATCGTGGAAATAGTATTTGAAGCAACATAATATATAATAAAACAGTGTCATCGAGTCATTAAGGGTCGCGAGCTCATACAGTATCACCGCTACTGACATAATCTGGTTTAGAAGCTGAAACGTCCTGACGGACTGAACAGCATCTTTTGTCTCCATCTTTGTCTGCACAGTGGAAAGTAGAGCCCTGGGAAACCAAGGTCTGCGACGATTTCTCTGTTTGATATCCAACAGTTTTCCAAGATCATTTGTTTTACGGCTTAGTGTTAAGGTGATCATATCACTAGGTTACTACAGCAGCCGGTTTACCTGATCAATGTTATATCAGGTCCACCCGGTTACAAAATAGTGGTTCGGTTCTATTTTGCAACGCATCCATGCACGATACCGCAAGTTTTGTTGAATATTTCAACAGTTTTCCGCTCCCATGAGATAAGGAAACCGATAAATAATTTAAGAAAAACTTTGCGAATTGTTGACGCACTTGTAATGTTTGGCCACAAAAACTCGTCAGTTTACATGGCAATTGGACAGATTTTCCAGGATTTGCTAACATTTGTACAGTAGCCACACCAAATTCCTGGGTTTTGCAGGACGCTACCCCATGTACAAACATTTTCCAGGATGTGGACGACCCTTAGAATGCACTCTTAAGAAAACCTTCGAACATAGTTCAAACAATACATTATTACGGCAACTACTTCGAATGGTAGAAATTAATGATTAAATCAATTCTACTTCGAGTCAGTTCTAATACATGATTGCCTTTTAATTATATTTACTCTATCAAGACTAACAATCATCCTAATAACAATAAATCGTCTAAATTTTGTTTCATTTACTAACAGATGCCTTGGCATGCGTATCATTATTCTATTTCTCTGACAACACGATTGCCGTGCGCCTGCATACAGAATTTTAGTAACATTTTCATATAATAATTAATTGTAACCAAATAAAAATTGGTGCCGAAATCAGCCAAATACCATGTAGTTTTGTTTAGAATAAAATTCACTATAACAATCCAACGAAGAGTTTTGGCTTAAAGCTACTAGATTCGATTCTACTAGGTACATTTATTGAGAGCATCTGATGCAAGAAAAGTATTACAGGTTACATCTAGCACTAGAATCAATGTCATTTTTACTGTCTCCGTAAACGAAAAATACCGAGCGAGTGCCGAGTGAACTGTTTCAACTTCAGCGCAGACATTTTTCTTCGCAGTATCGGTCATATTAGAAAATATTACGCTGTACTCTCCTGTCACTAACAACAAAGATATCAAGCCAAATAACATCTTTCAAATGATGGCCTATGATAAGCATAGCACTTTGGAAAGTGGTTTGGTAGAAAAATTCGTTCAAAATAGACATTGATTATTGTGGTTCCTTCGAGAAAAGCCTCGAACCCCTGAATCGTCGGGCTTCCAGAGAAGACACTATAATAATAGTAGTTCTAGTGAAGTTTTGGAAAGTGGTTTTTGGATTTAGTTATCCAGTGAGTACACGGGCGATTTTGGTATCAATCGATAGTTCTCGTGGAAAGGAGTTGAACAGTGCATGTTACGACATGATCCGATCGCCGGTTCGTGAGATAACGGTAAACCGCGCATTTCAGAAATTAGTCATTAAATTTGGCTTTTTTTCTTTTTCCATCAAGCACTTTGGATCGATTTTGGTCATTTTTCGCGATTTACAGATTTTGCGTGAATAGTATATCACGTGAACCAGGAAAAATTCAATAATCCGATAGAAGTTTCTCATATTTTCATGCAGAGCATGTTAAAAATTGACTGAAATATTTTGAAAGTTGAAGGACTAGGTACATTTTGAAAATGATGTCCTGTGTAATTTCACCATTCCCCCAAACATTCTATAAGTCCAACATTAATAGCTAGGTGGTTGTGATTAATATGATTTTGGCCGGATTTGGGCATTTAGACCGAGTTTTTAGCCTATACTTGCTAGTTGGCGGTCTTTGAACAACATTTTAACCAAATACCGAATCTCTGGCACCTGTTGGGTTCCAGTGGCCCTCTGACACGCCACTCGGCACCCTCAGGATCCTACAAACTCCCCTATTGCCCCTTCAAATTTGTCGCGACTCCCTTGCAATTTGTTACCTTCGAAATTATATTTACAGTTATTTCAGGGTAGAACGGTACATTAAAATGTACCCACTATACGGTGGACAATGATAGTAACTTTAAAACTTCACAAACATGACACCTACCAAGCAACAAATAATTTGATTCTCGCTCGTATTTAAAGGTGAGACGTCCATAACTGACGTGATTCAAATTTTTGAGCCATTCAAAATAGGACACCGTCACACCACCGGCGTTAATGTACAAATCGGGAATTATAAGAACTTTTTTGTCGATTAGAATTTTATCGCCTGCCGGCGTTACTGGACCGTTGGCAGCTTCGGCGATGATCTGAAACATGATGCGATAAAAGTGATTAGCGGCCTACTTTTTAGTTTGAAAATTTATATATTTCCAGCGGTGCAATAGTTTTCTGGATGAAGCTCGGTTAACATTTCAAGGACTAAGCACAAATTCAACGCTAAACCTGAGCATGAACATGCAATTCACAAAACATGACCGCCGGTATATACAGATTCTGTTTAAACTTAATAGCAAATTGAGCTTACACTAGTCGGTAGTGCAACTACATTTGTGAGCGAAGCTTGGGCTGTGGCATTACGAATGTACTCAATTTTATGTTCTTCAAATAACTACATTGCATAGGGCATAGGGCTTTATTATTGGTAAAAATATTATATTTAAATTCTTCGACCCAAAAAACCTTTAATGGTTTGATCGAAACGATTATATTTCCATAAATAACACAAATATTGCAAAATGCTCTATTTTAGCTGCATAAGCTTACCTAATTAACTAATTACAAATTAACCACTCAAATTTTTTTAATCACAAATATCAGGTGCACACTCCGACATGATAGGCTTTCAAACAAAAAAGTTTTTTAAAATTAGTTCAGTGGTTTTTGAGATCCGTCGGACCGAACGAACGAACTAACGAACGGACGGACATCGATCTTTTTAATCCCAGACAGAAAATAAAAACACTTCGCTTCGCTCCGCTCAATGAAGACATCTGGTGTTCAAGCTTGAACTGACTTATGGAGAGAATAATGCTCATTTTAGTGCTACATTTTCTTGGCTTTTATTGCGAATGAAGCATAAATTCAATGTAAGCGTTGTTATCGTGAAAAAAGTTTCACACACATTCGTCCATTTCCATTCATGCGTCTTTTTTTAAATCGGCGGTGTCAAAAATTTGGCATTTTAAAATCTTCATGGGTATTTTTATAGACTTCCAGAAAATTTCAGAAAATCTCAGTACGTACGCAATTTTGCGTTAACATGAACTATCTTTACTAACTGAAGATGAAAGGATTATATGTTGCAAGAGTTTGTAGCTGAAAACTTACTTGACATTTAACGATAACAGCACATTTTTGTTAAATTGATCACTTGTAAATGCCACTTATTTATTTCTGAGCGCATCAGCGTCTGACCTTTCCACAGAACCAAAATTTTAACTGGGGTAACCAGACCCAACCTGGAAAAATCGAAAATACGTGGCAGGAATTTTCCTTAAGTTAGCTGGGGGGGGGGAGGAGGGCGAGGGGGGGCTTGTCTCCAGGTGAACTTGGGGTTTTATAATTGCATTTTGAAGTGTTTGCATGTTCTCGGCGACAGCTTTGTTATGTAACCAGTAGCATCCCAATCAACGCAGTAAAATGTGGCTTAGTTCGCTCCACAAAAGAGCACCGTGTCACTCATTTTTGTGCGATTACAATGATACGACCGTTTTGGTGTTGTTCAGTTCGTATCGGACCCATTTTAAAACCTACTTAGACCCACACTTATAGCAAATTAAGTCAATAATGCGTTACAATAAACCAATGCGCTACAGAATGAGTCGAACTTTACTGTATATCTCCATAGGTTTATAGACAATGGCTTATTTTTATTTATGACTTATTTCAGGTCTGATGGGCCCATTTTAAAACTTATGTATGCAAAAATATATTATATAGGCAACTATTGTAACAATGTGTCACAGATTTCAATTCTTTATAAAATGAGCCCAATAACGTTATATGACTGCAATAGTCATGGAGATGTCGTTCTCTGTATTTCAGATCTCAAGGGCCTATTTTAAACCACATGCAGAGACAAAATAGAAAACAGGTAACCACTCTAAGAACGTTCCATGCAGCTACAGGGATTTTAAAGAGCGAAAATATCGCATTATATGGCTGCAATGGTTATGGCGATATGGCCAGTTTTTTGGATTTAATGGGCCCATGCTAAAACCCATATCGACCTAAACCTAAAAAATAGGTAACCAATGTAACGAAGCTTCATGCGCAGCTTTACAAATCTGCATATTCCACTATCAATTTCTAATGACGAGCGCTTAAGTACAATGTTGATGGGATATCAGGAAAGGGTGACTATTACACATTACAATGGATATGACGTGTTCAACGAATCATTTTTAACAGAAAGCCTCCTCGCATATGACCCAAAAATTTTACTCTGCCCGCAAACTCGCTATAAATATTAAGCAACGTAGTCACTTTAGCCTTGATTTTGTGAGCATTTCCTTTGTGGATGACTTTTTCAACGGCTGCTGGGATGAGAATGTCGCAATCTTGAAACATCAGCTCCTCGCGTGGTTCGAACACTTCGGCTTTCGGATAGCCCTCGATCGTGCCATACGCCTGTAATGATACTGTTGTCAAACATTTTACTGTCAGAGCCGGTTTTCCTGTTTCGCAGATGCAGCGTTTCACTGACTATAAAAGCATTGAAAAAATACAACTGTGGCACGTGATGGTTTGCTAAAAAATGATTACGTAGTTCGAGCTGCGAAATAATTTTGTATTTTTCATAAAAACAAAAATGTTTTGTCATAACATTCGCTATTTTACCTGGAATGTAAAATTCGGATGCACCATGCAGCCACACACTACCGACCACTGAAAGAAATTCGGTAAATTAGTGGTTAATTTATCCGTCTTTATACAGAATGCAATGCATAGAATTCTGTTCAAAAACCATTTTAATCTAACGTATTGTGTATTATATAGGATTCGAAATGGACTTCGACTAGAAACAGTGCTCGGCAGTAGTGAATGCTACTCGTTCAATGTCACTTGGAAATTTTTAAAATTGTTTGAAATGTGTTCAAAAGCTTTAACCCATTCTATAATTATTGATTGTTTAACAATGTTTGATGTGTGTTTGGTAAGAATTATTGAGTCGTGGCTTCGATACAAAACAAATTTTGTTCAGCTTCCATTTTTGGTGTCCATTCAAACCAGACATAAGTGCCAAATAAAATAAGTGCCGCTACAGTGTTCTTTACTAGGAGCAAATGGAAAAATCCGCCATACGTAAAGTGCAATGTTTGCGAATCTCACAAAGTTATAGCCATTTTCACAGATTAGTCAGGAAGAATATTGTTTTACTTTTGAATAACACAGCTATTATGATTTTTACAACATAATCAGAAATTTATTTAGAAATTCTCGGCGCAAACATTACTATTTTGTAGTCTTCGAGATCGCGAAAATTGATTCCATCCGGATTGTACAGCGAAACATCGCGTTCCTGAATACCGACACATTTCGCACCGACACGACATAGATATCGCATCGTGTGAAGACCAACATTGCCGAATCCCTAAAACAAAACATTTTAAAAAGTTATGAACAGCTACCCACACCATTGCATCGATAATGAACCCGTGAATATATACGCGTAATCATCCACACAAAAGAGTGTTAAATTCGGCTTAATTTTATGTGTAAAAGCGATAGTCGAAAATTGAATAATTGAAACGGAGCTAACGCAATTTCCTCAAATATATACACATTTCTGTTTTTTTCCAATATATTGGGTTACGCATAGGCTCGATCAATAGATTAATCCGGGTTCGCAATTTGTTTTATTCGTTGTGCACAAGAATCTAATTGTGCTTATGTTGGTTCTGTTACAATGATTTCCCGTTCAAATTCTCACAAACCTTACACGAATTGAAAACTTTGCGATTTTGGTCATTTAAATCTCCAGAAGTATTCTCGGAGATACTAGACCTTCTGATACGTTCTCGACGAGCTACTACTTTGGTACATTTTTATAACACATCGCTGCCAAAACTATTATTCCTCAGCTAAGCTAAAGTTCAAAAACTGGGTTGTGCATTCGGCCGGATTGGAAGAGGGAGGGGAGCTTGAAATATTCGGAACCAGGGACGCTCGATTTTGTTAGGATGCATGAAATAAAAGGCACCCTCGGTTTAATCTAGGGCTTCTTAGTTTTGAAATTGTCGAAATTCGGGGAAAAGGATTTAAAATACTGCCGTAAACTCTAATCCAGGTAAAAGCGATATTTACACAAATTTCTACAAAACTCCTCAAATCTTTAGATTCAGAATATAATATATTTTAGTAAAACATTTTGGTTAGTTTTTGTGTCAAGTGGGCGTGTTTTAGCACGGAAAGCAAAAATTTTGCCAGGAGATAATGAACCAGGGAGAGCTCAAACTATTTGCCAGGTGGCATGTGTCCGGAGGCAACCGTTTTTTTTCAGGAGGAATTTAAAGATGTCAGGACCTTCGTGCTTCCTCCCCTATTCGGAGATCCTAGAAAATTACCCTCGAAAGCGAAATTTTCAAAATTTTGTCTAAGTTTCTTACTTGTTGAGGCTCAAGATGAATTTCCACCATTATTTAACCTGCTGTTAATACACTGGGTTCACAGTTCAAAAACGCACAATGGATATGTCGATACTACCAATAGTACTTAGGTGGAAGCGCTAGAAATGCCAAATTTTGTTATGAAAATTATCACAATGAGAACAAAATTTCGTGAACGAACTAAGAACGGTATTGTGGTGACGATCGGGGATAATAATTTTGGATAGCAACGTGGGGTTTTCAAGACCAACAGCGACTTCAAAAATGCACCATACGTTCAATGGTACTCCTGGCTACAATGGTTCTTCAATCATTATTCTCAATTTGTTATATCTAATAAATTAGTACCTGAACAATAAACGTTTTCCCGCCGTAGCCCGGTGTGAGGCCAATCTGGCTCATAAATCCGGCTTCATTGATGAACACCGATATGCCGTTAAAGACACCCTACAAATGCAAAAAACAATTATAAGAAAACAAAATCGCTCGCTGTCACCACTTGCATGGATAAAAAGAAAAAATTGCTAAATCCAGAACTAGTTCATGTATCGCACGCCATCTTACGTGAGCTACACTGATCTCATCAATCATTTTTGAGAATGATTTAACAAAATTTGTAGATTTTCATGGAACAAATCACGTGGCGCGAAATCTGATCCATAGATTAATCAAAAATGTCACTTGGATTAGGTCTATAGGATATATTAGGTTATAGAAATTAAATGTTTAGAAATATTTTGTGGCAACTATATCATACAATATTATGTCCTAGATCCATTATTGAAATTGCAGTCAGGCGAAAGTATAAATCTCGAGAAAATACTGCTCATAGAAACAACTGACAATTATATACTATGGGTTCATAAAAGCAACATATTTATATTATCTGGTTTCGCCAAGCGCTAAACCACCTAGGAGATACTAGCCAAAATTGATCACTACTCGTTTGTTATTTGATCCGTGCTCGGTCGCAACTTGCTCTCGAAAATAAAAATGATATTTTAAGATACTATAATTTGCTCATTGTTTGCTGGCTGGTAAAACGAAATCAATTGAGCGACTACTGTATTTAAACGAGCCACCCGGCATTGTTGGGTTTGAGAGACTTAGGGAAAGCCTGCTAAAGAGAACATTTTGTGGGTTTGCAGATTGAATCAGCTAAGGGCCCTATGTGGTCTAATAGTCTCTCCATGTAGTCGGCCAATTTTAAAAATTACGAAAATGGCATTTATATGTAAAAAGTGTTTTAAAGATAAATGTCTTAGAGTAAAAATATACCTGATAATCATTTTGAGCCACTTCCACGTTGCCTTGCTACAACACCCTCCATGACATTCATTCTTCTACATCTATATTTAGTTTTTATTTTAAGTTGCTCTGTTAAATACTGCTAGGGTCACACTTGTACTGGCCTACCTGTGCTGTGTAGGATTACTGCCACCTAGCTAGGATTTGCATACTTACATGGAAAGCCCGCATGATAAATTGTGTTTATCAACTTGTGATATTGGGCAAGGAAAATCTACATGGTTCTGCTAGATATGGATTTGCATGCACCTTGGAGACAATCGTATTACTGAGCCCAGACTATATATTTTAATTTAACACTTCAACCAGGTAATAAACAGGTTTGGTTTAAAGAGATTATAATTTTATCTGCTCGCGGAAAAATTTATACATCTTGGGACCTAACACGTTTTTAATTATTCCGATCGTCTCACGCAGCACATACAGCGAAAGATAGAATATATTCGAAGCTAGAATGGAATGATTAAAATAAGAGATGGAAGTAGTAGTGAGCAGGCCACAATATGGACGTTAAACATGCCCACACAAGCCAGATCCGAATCTGCCACATTGCGTTGAAACAATCTCTATTGGAAAGATGAGAGTTCGGATGACGGTGCACATATTGGTCGAAATAGAAACTCTCTAAAACACTCTGAAGAGCAAGCACAGTAGCGGTGAAAAACACTTGAAAAATAAGCGTCCGAGTTCGATTATACGAATTTTCGATTATGATTAAACGAAAAAAAATGTGATTCTATTGCGATTTTTATCGGGGTCCCACACCACCGAAAGTTTGGCCCCTTAAATTTTTGATTTTGATTTCGCAAAATTTTCTTCTCCCACGACAGTAAGGTACAATTTAAGCGGAATTTGGTATTTGTTACCCACTATGTCATAAAGTCACAACACGGACGCCAACACAAGTATAGTGTTATTAATATTGTTCTCTAATCATGTCCTCCTCCCCCGCACTCGCGCTCAGACCTGACCCCGAAAGTCCCTCTATTGCCAGAAGCCTGCCGGAACCTCACTTATTTTTGTCTGGAACTTTAATTGATTAAAAAACTGTTATCCGCCTGTAATTGCGCTGACACAATCCACAATTAAAATGACGGGAACTTATATGAATGAGCACGTAAATGTATTGCAGAAACTACAGCCCAGAACGCTCCCGAAATACCCAATATATGCGAGGTGCTTAGAATGCTCGATGAACAAAAAGTTTGTGTATCTACGAAATCAACCGTTCGTACCATCGTATCCGATAAAACCACGTATGTTTCAAACGATTGTGCTGATACATACTGTTTTCGCGCACTTTGGGTTTTCTGAACCCAATTTACAACTTATTCAGCCACAAATCTAGAGCAGATACCCACCGTAACAACGCATCATGTATGTACAGCTATCGCAGTACAATTACCCCTGGGTCGCAGAACCCATTTTAAAACGTATTCAGCCACAAATATAAAGCAGGTGCCCACCATAACAACGCATCATTGTGCCACGTGAACCCATTTTAAAACTTATTCCGCCATAATCTAAAGCACGCACCCACCGTAACAACGCATCATGTGCAGCTATCGCAGCACAAACACTTTGGGTTTCGTGAACCATTTTAAAACTTATTCAGCCACAAACCTAAAGCAGGTACCCATAGTAACAACGCATCATGTACAGCTATCGCAATGAAGGTATACCAGTTTTGCTGTATTTCGAGTGGGCCCCCTTTAATGCCCATGTAATTAAACCTGTAACAAAGGTAACCGTCAACAATACGTCACTCGATGCTACTACATAGATATATTGCTCTGTAGTATGAGATTAATATCGCCTGTACCACTACTGCATAGCTGTATAGATCTGGTAGTTTTCCTGTATTGCTGGTCGGATGGGCCTTTTCAACACTATTTTTGACACAAATTTTGTAAACATAGTTTATGAACATCTATATTGCTGTTCAAAAAGGGCAAGGAGATTACCATTCTCGAGTTCCTGAGAATTAAGAAAATTTATTCAAACGCGGGTTTACCCCCTTGCCCCCCAGGAACCATCTAACTTAAATGAGCCGACGGACCTTGGACACACAATTGTATATATTATTAAGCAACCAATTGATCCATATTTGCCTGAAACAACCATCTGCACCGTTGGCGAGACACTGCTAAAGCCTTACGTTGTCGGACCGTTTTATCTTACCCAAACGCCTTCAGCCTAGGCGTACGGGAAGAGTTATAACCACTTTTTTGCGCCTATGTGAAAGCAAAAATGTTTCCATTTGAGTTATCTACCGAGACGATCAAGTAATGGTTGCGACAAGGAAAAATCCGCAAACTGAAGGGCTAAAATATAACTCCATGAAAAACAAGAATTATTCTTCATTGTCACTAAGAATTCAAATTACGCCCGCAAATTTCGAACCCACGAACATCGTTTGAAATAGCTACTTAACCAGAATTAACCTAACCGTGCTGTCAATGCGAGAAGTACCATCGAGAATATACCTGAAAATAGCAACGCCAAAAAATTACAGAAAATGTTTGCAGAAGCTTTTAACTGTCACCGGGCTGGAACAATGGGAATAGCACGACAAAACGAGGTACGTGAACAGCGTGTTAACTGATCAGCATCATGATATTATTAAATAAGTATTAATTCGAGGGGGATATTAGACTTTGGTGATAAACCAATTAGTTAAAGGGTATGAAAACAGGAATCCCTTTAGAAGATACAAATTGTGAGAAAACGGCACACAAAGTAAAATGAATCGGAGCATAGACAAGTTCTGACCATGTCAGCTATCTAGAGGCCTATCGATGATACGCGAAAATTACTGTGAAAATTTAGAGTCTGATTCCATTTATCAATATATTGCCACACAGCGAATCCGTAAACGCATAGAGAACTGTCCGTTTTTGACTAATAGTGTAAATTTTTGCTGACAAAATTTGCCCGAATAGGTTATGACGACACGAAACTCCAGCACAACTATTCAAATTCAGGCAAAATCAACAGTAATTATTTTCCCCAAAAGGTGCATGGAACTGTGAGAACATCATTGAAGAATTGTGTGCATACAAAATCTTCAAACCATCCAGCCGCATCGCAACACAAAACATCGAAAACATTAAGAAACGCACTCTTCCGGTGGCGTTAGTTCGACCATGAATGCCGCCTAGATTAATTGGCTTCCCGGTAACACACGCGTAGCTGTCCTTGTCCATATGCCCTAAAAGTTGTACTATTTCGGTACAAATCGCTTAATCCTTTTCGGAGTGTTAAGGAAACACGTTATCCACAGCCAGAAATTATTGAATAGACGTATTAATTCATTGATTGCTGTAGTTAAACCCCACCACCGCAAAAATTAAAATGACTATTACAATATAAAGATGCAATTTTAGCCCAAAGAACTGAAACTTCATCATTAGCCCAAAGTAGTGGTTTGCAGAACTGACAAAAATGGGATCCCTCCCTGATTCCACCCTGCTTGAGGACGGCTAAAAAATTGCCTGTGCAGTCTCATTGTTTTAAGCTTCAGCGATGTGCAAACGATGAATTATTTAACTAAGTTTACATTGCAAAAGTACAAAAAATAATCTGAGTTTTTTCAATGTAAAAACCTTGAGAACTAATACAAAAAACGAAGTAAAATTTTGAAAAATAAATAGCTTCCACAAACTAGTGTACATGCAATATTTATTGCTTTTATGCTTTAGGCACTCCTGAATAAAGAAAGTATTATAACGCGCTGGTTGTGAATTAATACGACTTTCAAATTCCCGGCTGGATCAGCTAAAAGCCACTGAAATCTCACTGACGTCGAAGAAAAAATATCGGATCTAGGAAGCAGAAACGCCTGCTACGGAGCAATCATATAAAGATAAACACCCGCCAGCTTCGAAACTGAGACACGGTGATGATGTTTGAAACATAAAAATCCAATAGCAGTTAGCAATAAATATATCGGTAGATTAAAAATTTTCTACGCGGAATGGACTAACAATACGAGAAGTAAAAATTAGTTAGTACAATGCCAACGTGCAAACTTGTCACACGCTGTCGCGTTTGCATTGCATCGGATAACCACAACCGGTTACGATTAGCCGCCGAGCAAATTGCTACCCCAGAAGCGGCTGTTTCCGTTTCTCCACTACGCCATCAGGTAACGTATGTACATGCTTCTGCAATATGGGAGAGGACAGGTAAATCGATCTCCCATCAGGGTACCACAGATCATGCGCCTCAGGGACATACTTTCATGCTTGACTAAAAAGTCGTCAATATTCTCAAGTCGACTAAAAATATACAATTTTTTGGGCTAAAAAATCCTACAATTTTTTTCTGCGTGGTAAAAAATGCTAAAATTTTTCGTTTCAAGATGCAACATTACAATCAGCCGTTAAATTACACATATTTGGCATTTTCTGATAGTTACAGTAGTTTTTGGTTCTTTGGTTGCAACTGTAGGATGACCGCCACCAGCTACTTTCAATTCGGTGACCTTCATGGCCATACCCCCAAATGTAATTTTGGTAGTTTATAGAAGCCGAAAATGAGCGGTAGCTTTGCAACTTTACGTAGATATTTTTTCGTTGTGTACGCAGTGAGAATTCGGTGGTTTGTCAGCAGATTCACGAAGCAGCGAATATACCATTACCCACCAAAACGACAGTATTATTTTTGGCGACTAATGTATATATTTTGTAAAACCGTTCGTCGAAAGCACTAATTATTTTATATATATTGCTCGAAACAATCATAGCTTCATATTATATAAACACTATAATAACAAACTCGGCCAGTAGCGTTTGTACGTCCGTGAATTCCGCCTAAACTGATCGGCTTTCCCGTAATACATGCGTAGCTGTCTTTATCCATATGGCCTAAAACCAAGATATTTATTCAAAAATTGTTATATTATATAAAACCTCTACTAAAACACGCTATATCTACGAAATTATAACACAATAGGAAACTACGGTGTACTAGCCAAAAATCAGTACTGGAAGCTCGATAAATATCGCTACCCTCGCCACGACGTATTGCTTGTTCTTAAACCACCATTGAGGAAAAATAATTTAAATTTGCATTTTATTGGTTTTAAATAATTTTTCAAGACTTATTTTTATTTAAATTTTAAACTCAACGCTCGTTTTTGGCGGAAAATGCACGGTAAAAGCAGCCATGCAAGACTAGTCAGTGAAAAATGAAGCCAATCTTCGCACAAAAGCTGTGCAGAGAATATGGCCGTTACGAGATGGCCAAATTCAAAATGAAAATTTTGCAAAAATTCAAGGAGATATTTATATAGCAGTATCCGGTATTTATATAGCACCTATGAGATATGTACCTCCATTACGATAAAATAAAGTGCAACGTCCGTTCAAAATGTTGGGACAACTCAAGGCTCATTTTTGGCGGAAAATGCACGGTAAAGGCAGCCATGCAGAAAATAAGCAACTGCAACAAGACTAGTCAGTGAAAAATGAAACCAACCTTCGCACAAAAGCTACATAAGTCTGTGCAGAGAATATGGCCGTTTCGAGATGACCAAATTCAAGGAGATATTTATATAGCAGTATCCGGTATTTACATAGCACCTATGAGATACCTCCATTACGATAAAATAAAGTGCAACATCCGTTCAATGTTGGGACAACTCAACGCTCATTTTTAGCGGAAAATGCACGGTAAAGGCAGCCATGTAGGAAATAAGCAACTGCAACAAAACTAGTCAGTGAAAAATGAAACCAACCTTCGCACAAAAGCTACATAAGTCTGTGCAGAGAATATGGCCGTTTCGAGATGACCAAATTCAAAATGAAAATTTTGACAAAATTCAAGGAGATGTTTATATAGCAGTATCCGGTATTTATATAGCACCTAAGTGATACCTCCATTACGATAAAATAAAGTACAACATCCGTTCAATGTTGGAAAAAATCAAATTATGCGCGAAATATAATAGATTTTTCTGCCCGCTTTTTAAAACTAGTTCGATGCTCGTTCGACTGCCGTTCGCGAATAAATAAATTTTGTTCGATGTTCGTTCGTTCAAAAATTAAAACATCCATTTCTAGTGAGCACTGTACAAACAGTTACAGTTTTCAAAAGGTTATTACCACTTCGTCTCATTTTCAAAATATTATTTAGCTGAACGTCAGCAAATATTGAAATATCGATATGGCTTATGGAATTATTTGTATAAGGAAACACAACCGGAAACTGATGACTGGAAAGTGAAGCCAATAGTTACATAATTGCAGAGTATAACTGATGGAACAGTACAAAATTAAAGAAAGACTAAACATAAAATTCCAGGACAATAAAGGTGACATAATCGAATTCAAAGAGACTTTTCACCAAGAATCAAACCGTGTGAACATCCAGTGTGTCAGGTATATATACATAATTATGTACGTCTGGCTTAATTATTAGCGCGTCAATCATTATTTTTGTCAATTTGTCAATTATATAATGCATTCTGTGAACGCTCCAATCTTGAAACTTGTCTGCTCGAAGTTGTCATTCTGCACTCAGTGCTGAAAAATGGAACTGAGCTGCAAACTTCCTATTGTAAATGCATGTTAGTGTAACACAAGCTGCAGCAGTGACGACAGGTTCGACAAATAAGACAGTCAGTGCCGTGCAAAGTGTTAACTTTATAAAAGCATTCATAGTAAAAAGTTTCTATATATACAAAAATCCGATCGTCGTATATACACTGTGCGACTGTCTGAAAATACTTTATGCAAACAAAGTACGCTCTCTGCCACTGATACCAGCTTAGATGGTCACTCAGTAGTCAACCGCAGCAATGGAACAGGGTCACATCTAAGTGAACCCGTCGCATCCTGACCCCGTTGAGAATATATAAATATAAGTTCGACTTGCCGTTGAAACATATTTGTGGGTTTTTAGTCAGGGCTCAGCTGTTACTGGGGTGCACAACGAGGATGTGACTCACTTCTTAGCCCACCTCCCTGTCAACAACCAGCCGCCCGACGAACTGTAGATCGCGTTTACTGCTTCTTAATCAAGTCATGGTGCAGAATGACTTTCGCTTCTATCGTTGCAGGATTTAACCGAGCTCGATCTTTTCTAGCTATTTTTTCAGCTACTGAAAAATGTATTTCCGACTGTGAGCTGGAGGTATGAATAATATCCGCTTTGCAGCCAGAGATAGATGGGTAAGCGAGATAGTTGTTTTCCCCACCAAGCCAGCGGATTAAACGGTGAATCGCTGTCAACATCAAGTTCTGTTAATTTGTCGTAATGTTGCAATTCAGCTTCTAGTTCCACTTTAAGTTCTTCAGTTGTCTTTTTCTCAGCACCGCGCGTCACTTTGACCCATTTAACTGCAAGTTGCTGGCGAATGCTTTCGAGCAGATCTGTGGTTTTAGAGCTGCTAGGAACACTACTCTGTGGTTCCTGATTGACAAATTAGATATCATCAGGATTTTCTTTGTTTTTATAAGATTCGACAGGATAGACGAAATCTTTTACACATTCAACTGCTTGCGCTGCGAATTCCATCTGGTCCCCGATAGAACCGCAGTTACGAAAAGTGCAAAGGGTCTTGTCGAGGTACATTGCAGGAAAATGAATTCCATTAATGCTGGTCCACTGCTTTGACAAGTTCACATTTTAATACCCGAGAAATGTCTTCACAGCTCTTCTTAGCCCAGTTGTTTGTAGTTTTCAATTTAACCGAAGAATTTATTCATTTTAGTCAGTCTACTTGCCCCGTGAGAAACATGACCTATACTGATCCCATTCCATTGCTGGTCAAATATTCGGGCATCCGAATACGTTTTCACATCGGGATATTATTCGCGTCATTCGGATATCCTGACATTTCATCTGGTGACCAGAAGCAAAATGTTAGTCGTAGAGAAGTCACACACCCATGATTCGACGATGCCGAGAACATAAAGTGCTTGCAGATGTTTTAATATTACCTTTTGAGAAGAGACTTTGTCTTGGGATATACATGTTGTGAGTTTATTCGGTCAATGTTAGTGTATATATTTGCCTCAGGCCAACGAGACGAAGGCACTTCAGGTGATTGTCCTAGCTCAACGGTAAGTTGGAAACCCAAAATATTTCATTTTCAAAACTATTTCCATCCGTTTCTCGTTTTCACCGTTAACAAATCTAATATTAGTATTTCCATAAACTTTTTAATTTTCAGTTGATTTCTTAGAATAAATTTCTATATATTTGAATTCAATTTGGCCTCTCCAGTGCATGGATTTAATAAAAAAATAATGACAGTTTGCCCTTTGGCTGAATGTCAAGCCTTGCGACACCACCTTCCGGGTCAAAATGACAAAGCCTGGTTTTCATGCTCCTCTGCCAAATCCGTAAGCAAGGTACCAGTCATTCGCAGCTTATATCTCAGGACACAGGCTTCCATATACTAACATCCATCCGGAATCCGTGCATCGAGAACTATACATGTTTGCTTAAAATAGCTTTTTGTAAGATCACTCCGGGGGCCTCTTTAGCCTTTCGGTATGCTGAAGGCGATGATTCCATTAACAGTTTTCAAGTGGTTTAGGACGGACAAACCAGATTCCAGAATGTTAGTTTAACTTCAAGCGGTGGTTCGGTTATATAATTGATTTCAGGACGGTTATATATTGATTTCAGGACTATGTCATCATTTGAACAAAAACATTTAAACTATATGTATATTCTGGGAAATTTAGGGAATAGCTAGATTTTTAGTATAATTCCCTTTGACGTTGGTTATTGTTCTGGAGATTTCTAAATTCAAACAAACAATTCAGATGCCAAAAATTTGCACTTGTATCCGAAATTAGGTGTTTAGCACCGACTGCAATACTTCAAGTTGGCGGCTTGTTCACAATCCCTAATCTCTGCCTTCTATTTGGCTCTGGTGGCTCTCTGGAACAACCATCTAAATCCCCTATATATTCGAAATATCCCAAATTTCGGCTTTATTCTGAATAAATTATATACCTTTACCTAAAATAGTGGCCAGAAATAAATGAAAAACTGTTCGCTTAAACAGATAATCGTCCACTTAGTGTAAGCCAATACCGCAGATATTGGTACAAAGACATCGTACCAAAAAGAACAATTTTGGAGTTTGTATAAAAGTTTTAAGGTTTTAAGATATGGTTGACCATATCGGATAACCCGAATTATTTGATATATCGCCCACGTTTACCCGAATATGGTATCGCATATCCCTGTCGATCACTAACGGATGGCACGAATATTTAGTATTGATTTCGAAAAGATATATTCCATATTGAGATCATGCTACAAATACAAAATTTTGCCTAATAAATAAGAGCACTCGCTCAAAAGCGCAACACCTGTAACTACAGAAACAAAAATCAAAACCACGGCACATAAAAAAATTCACATTCTATTGTGAGAATAAACTCAACATAAACTACAAGCAGATTCAGGCCGTGCAAAAATCGATAGTGGCTCGGTTGGATCAAAATTGGGTTATCGAGAGGCTTGTAACTAGTCGCAGCACAATAGTATATTCACTACTATTATCTCGCAAACGAGGCTGAAACAGAGCGAGCGTGGGCACTGTGTGAGTATAATATGTAAAAGCCAGAGGTTGAAATGAATGGTGTAAAGGCTGTGTTAGTTATGCAGAACTTTATAACACAACGACTGTAATCAGCGTATCTGCAGACCATTATAAACGAACTGAAAGCAATACATACCCAAACAGCTTATGCACGCACTGCAGGTTATATTCTGGAAATAGGGTGGGTCTATTAAAAAACCTATACCCCTGAAACTCAAAATATAGTCACGCTGCACACTAGATAACATATATTGCACTAAACTAGTTTCGTAAATTAATAGACACTGTGTAACAGATGCGTGCTTGATCGTTACGTTAAAGATTAACTCGTACCATAGCCTAATGGGCAACATTAATCAACATCTATGTGTTATTTATTATTTCCAAATAAAAATACTAAGCAACTGAACTGTCCTCATTGTTTTCGATTAAAAACATACCCGTACGGGCAGAACACGTAAGGGCTATCCATTATTTTCAACTAAGCAACGCTGTGTTATTCATTGCTTTCGACTAAAAACACACCCGTAAAGGCTATCATTTTCGACTAGGAAACAGATCCGCAAGGGCTATATAATTATTTCCGACCAGGAAACAAACCTATCACTGTGGTATATTGTTTTTGACTAGGAAACACACAAGTAAGGGCGCTAGAATAGTTTCGGCTGGGAAACACACCAGTAAGGGCTACATATTATTTTCGATTACGAAATACACCCGTAAGGGTTATATATTATTTCCGACCAGAAAATAAATCATTCACTGTGGTAAATTATATACGACTAGGAAACACACCCCTAAGGGGTATATATTATTTTCGACTAGGCAACACACCCGTAAAGGTGGTAGATTATTTTCAGCGGGGAAACACACCCGTAAGGGCTAAATATGATTTTCGACTAGGAAAAGCCCATAAAGGTTTATATTTTCGACTAGGAAAAGCCCATAAAGGTTTATATTTTCGACTAGGAAACGCAAGCGTAAGGGCAATATATTATTTCTAGGCTATATAACATTTTCAACTAGGAAACAACCCGTAAAGGCAATATATTATTTCCGACTAGGAAACACACTCGTAAGGGCTATATTACATATATCCGACTAGGAAGGGCTATATAGTACTTTCGACTAGGAAACACACCCGTAAGGCTATATAATATTATCGACTAGAAAACAAACCCGCAAGGGCTATATAACTTCCGACTAGGAAACACACCTGTAAGGGCTATACATTATTTGCGACTGGGCAGCACATCTGTGTTATTTATTTTCCACTAGGAAACACACCAGTAAGGGCAATATTATTTTCAAACAGGAAACACAATATTGTAAGCTAGTAATGTTATTTAAGACTAAGAAACACATCCGTCACTGTGGTATATTGTTTTGACTATGCAACACACCCGTAAGGGCTATATATTATTTCTAACTAGGAAACACTAGCATAAGGGCTGTAGATTATTTTCGGCTGGGAAACACACCCGTAAGGGTATAAATTAGTTCCGACTAGGAAACAAATCCGTCACTGTGGTATATTGTTTTTGACTAGGCAACACATCCGCAAAGGCTATATATTATTTCCGACTAGGAAACACATCCGTCACTGTGGTATATTGTTTTTGACTAGGCAACACACCCGTAAGGGCTATATTATAACCGACTAAGAAGGGCTATATACTATTTTCGACTAGGAAACACACACGTAAGGCTATATAATATTTTGGACTAGAAAACAAACCCGCAAGGGCTATGTAATTTCCGACTAGGGAACACGCCCGTAAGGGCTATACATTATTTGCGACTGGGCTGCACATCTGTGTTATTTATTATTTTCCACTAGGAAACACAGCCGTAAGGGTAATATATTATTTCCGACTAGGAAACACAACCATAAGG
This sequence comes from Trileptium ribeirensis, assembly GCA_030248225.1. Taxonomy (NCBI): domain Eukaryota; kingdom Metazoa; phylum Nematoda; class Enoplea; order Enoplida; family Thoracostomopsidae; genus Trileptium; species Trileptium ribeirensis. The sequence goes on along the minus strand of JASANE010020362.1, from coordinate 31,190 downwards.
GCTATATATAATTTCCAACCTGGAAACAAATAGGCCTAGGGAACACACCCGTAAGAGCGGTAGAATAGTTTCGATTGTGAAACGCACAATTGTAAGAAAGTAATATTATTTCCGACTAAGAAACACATCCGTCACTGTGATATATTGTTTTTGACTAGGCAACACACCCGTAAGGGCGGCAGATTATTTTCGGTGGGAAACACACTCGTAAGGTCTTGTGTTATATTGAATATGCCATTTCTACTATTCGTGTCCAGTGATGCTATTGAATGTACCATTCCTTTACGTTGACCAGTACTAAAGGATTTGCTTACCAATAAATCATTGTTAAAACCAACTGTTTTCCAGTGTTGATTGATGACATATGTAGAGATATGTGTGACGGGGTTTTAAGTCGTCGCCTCAGTCGACGAACTGTCTTTAGGTTTGGCGTCGGAAGATCACATGCGACAGTGTGTTTCGTTGGCGAATTAATAGGGGCGAGACTTCCTAAGGTCCAACGTCGTAGGCGAAAATTTTGGGAATCATCCATGGGATCTTAGCTGAATGAAGCGAAGCGATCGGAACTTAAACGTCCAGGGATTGTCGAGCCCTGGTGGGGGCTAATGCGGTTATTGCGTAATATTCGAATAATCCGAAACGATGTAGCCGATCACAATTTCCAGGTGAGATGATGATATGGAATAGTGGTATAGTCTCCTTGGCATGTGAACAGGTGACGGAGCCCACCTCCCTGGGGACTTCAAAGGTACTACCACGTAGGCGACGTGCGCCACCAATCCGACGGGATCCCAACGCGTCTACGAAGTGCTCCTGCGGCTTGCTAGGCTTCAACTGCTTGGATATGATCGCAGGAAACGATCTGCCCTCGAGGTTACGAAAGCTGGGATCGTAGGGACACTAGGTTTGGAAGTTGCGTAGTACAGCAACGTCCCGAGCGTCATAAGGCAAAACAAACACCCAATGCCGGTGATAACACACGCCGAAATTTTTTTAAAATCAGTAATTATGTCAAGCGGCTGACGAGCCATTTGCGAGCCCACGGGGCTCCCACAAAAAGTGATATCAGCATGGCAGCGAGGTTGTCGGTCTCATCATGCTGATTGTGGTAAGTGGTCTACATATGACGCCTATGAAGGGATATTGTCTACGAAACAGAGGTAACCATATAGCCACATTCGGCAAAGAACCGATAAAATCAGTTGTTGGACATTTTAACCATAAGATACAGTGGGAGATATCAGTGTTCGGGGCACACCGCCATCACTTTTCCAGTCGAACAAAGAATTTCTTGAAATCCATTTAACCGAAGGCGAGTTGTGAGTTACACCAATCAAGAAATTTTCACGATTTTGCCTCCTACCGCACTCAATGAGATTTCCGGCTTTCGGAACCCACTTTCTGAAGTTAAAAAGTATATTAAATTAAGTAAAAAAAATTGCTTATCGAATAAAAATGTTTTCGTACAATTTGGTTGGTACGAGCTCATTGAAACCCCCAACTTCACCCAACCCTGCAGCATAAATAATAACAATACCAGCATAATACATGCATTTATGTGCGGGGTTAATGCAATATGATACCAATAGCACCTACGTAGCTCGATCGGTTGCAGAGATATTGTTGCTTTCGCGTACTTAAGGCTTCATATGCCCAGCTAGAAACCCTTTTATGACCCATGTCCTGCATCCTAAAACAGCCATCTAGCAAAGCATAATATTACAGCCTTATAAAGCTTTTTGTTCTACAAAATCATACTAATTTAGCTAAGATATAATGATCATTGTAGCTTCCATCGGCATATCCGTCAGCGTGTTATAGTTCCAGAAAAGCGACATGTATAGTTATTCCACATATCCAGTGGCATCAGAATTGTAGATGTTTCTGGGCAGGCGAATGGGTGTTGCGTTGTATGTGGACTGTCGCAACAGTTGTTGCATGCGTACGCGACTCTAGCTTCCAATCGATGCAGGTATAACTTCTGGAATTCACTGTAGCATGTGCGCAGTTGGGCCAAAGTCGATCTTGCGTTTCTCGGCAGCGAGAATTCGTTGTCGTTGATTGGCTGCATATAGCCACTCAGAAAGATATTAACTTTGTGGCCGGCAATGGCCAGTCGCACAGCTGCCGTGTGCAGCAGTTTTAGCCCAGTTTAAAAATGGTGGTCGTTTACTATCTCGTCAGGTAGCAACGGTTTAAATGCTTCTTTATGCTGACGGTTTAGGGACAAATTGACTACAGTATTTGTTTGCAGTTTTTAACGAATCAGTGCCTGGATTGCCATTGACACTGATGGTTTGGTTAGTTGCTGGCTTGGACCAGCAGCTAAAACTCTCTTGACGAGGCGCCAGAGCTCTGAAGTGCCGGTGCTGTGGCTCATACGGCTCATTTTATCGCGCCATGTCTGACGCTTCTCTCTGAACATATTATTACGATCATCAATCTAGCTATTCAGTTCAGGGATTCTCCACGTTGAGATGTCAAACATCGAAGTTCATTCCTCTCCTCCATAAGAGATTTCATATCGGGCTGATCTTATTTCTTGGTATTCGCCCGCCAGGAATGAAGGCTCTTTGATGATTCCAGCAAAGCTTCACGAAAAACACTTTCACCTGCGTTCGTATCTGTCGTCAGTATTTTCCGTTCGGAGTGACGGAGTGAGGAAGCCGTTCGCAGTGACGCTCAAAGACGTTCCAGTCTGTCTACTTCAGGTTGAGATAGCACCGTGGTGATTGCGCTTTATCATTGTGGGCCGTTTGCGTAGAAATCATAATCGGTAAATGGTCACTCGACATTGCTGTCTTGACATATACCAGTTCGCGCTGTAGCAGTTCGCTCAGTTTATTGCGAATGGCACTGTAATTGTACTGGAGAAAACATTCCGGCATCATTGCGACATGCAGAACATTTGAATGTGGTGCAGCCATAATCGTCAATACATGGTAGGTTCGAGCAATCGAGTTGAATCCATTTGTTACAGCAGTTCCCCACTTTAACAGCACGATCCTTTGTAAGTTACAGCGAATAGCATACGCCACTTAGGGTTCGGCTCTGCGTCTTGTTCAATACCGGGCGAATTAACAGGATAAGGACCAGGACGGCTGACAAGACCTGCTTTAGGAACAAAAACGCAAATGACGTATTTCGGAGGAAAGTTGTATGCAGCATTGGTCTTCCTTCCACAAAGGAGTGTATCCGCGACGTAGGCGCTCTTATTTGGAGCCTGGCTAAGATATCTGCGAGATATAATTTATAACGTATTTCATCGGACCCGAGCCGATTTGGCCCACTTTTAAGGCCCATAGAAGTTGGAATACGTTTTGGGTCTAAGGGGCACAAATTGAGATTTTATGTTTTCGAATAAGCAATCGCGCTATTCAATCCGCCCAGCCGAAGCTGGGTTTATGCGCGTCAGCTTAAAATGCACACCGTCGATATTTATCAATCTGGCCTGTGCGAATTCTTCGCTTCGCTCGTTACCATTCACTACACTCAGAATTCTTAAAAATAGTTTTATTACTTAACCAAAAAACGTGTAACTAGACACGTTGTTCTAACATGGAAAGCACATTGCAATAGCAACAACAAATAGCACAAATTTTTTTAAAGTTAATGAACAATGGCAGTGTTCATTATGCTATGATTTCATACACAGCTCGCCATGTGAACTGTTCTGTTTTCTCCAGTTAATTAGCAAGTCAATCCAAGCGTTCAGTTTACAAAATGTAAATTTTATGACATAGATTAGTAACAGGTTAATAAGAACTGTACTTTGATACGGGTTCTTCAGTGTACTTTGAACCGCAAGATTTACCACTCCAATTAACCCGCGTTGAGGCGCAATGAAAACCCGCAGAATAATCGAATGAGTATAGCATGCAAACAGCAAACCGAGCAAGCACAACATAGCTACCACGTTACCCTCGAAGAAACACCAACAATGCAGCTATAGCAAATACAAAAAAAAAACCGAAAACACGGCAACATATAACCACAACACCACACAAACAAAGAACTATATAACATTTGGAAGCATCGTTACGGTAATCAGCAAAATGTGCGTCGCCTAGACCCGTTTGAAACAAGCGTGGAATTGCAAAAAGGGACCCCTGGCTGCTTAAAATAAAAATGTTTTTAATCAACAATACACTTAGTTATTTTACCTACTAAAATACTGAAAACAAGTAGAATACCAAACCATTTAAAATTTTTTTACAGAATTTGGTCACATTATTTGTCATTTCACACACTAAAAACACGTAGAACGTCGAACCCGTGGAGAAAGAAAGTTTTTGAAAATATTCGTTCGCGTCGTTCGCTATTTATTTCTATTAATAAAATATGGAAAACAAGCAAAACGGTGACAAACTTTGAATTTTCTTTCGGCCGGTAAAATAATAAAAACAAATGTGTTGTTGCAGCCCTTGTTTGTAGAGTGCTATTTTTGGCTAAGTAGCGCTACAAAATCAAGAGTGTCAACGAACTATAAATATTTTATTTATAAACGCCGACAAAACATAATTAAAGAGTGTTTCGCCAACATCAAATGCAACAGCTTAAAGCTAGGGTAGACAGGCGAAAAGAGCATTCGGTGTTGATCCTTCCGTTTTGTGTGTTTACTGGCAGCGGTTCAAAATGTACTTTTATTTGTAGGATTAATACGAAATGAAATTATATTATTCCAACTACATAGAAAATCCACGGGACCCTACAGCTGATGTTAACAAAACAGCGTTAATCACTGGCGAAAATATTATAAAAATATTATTGCGTGCAACACTCCTAAGCAAAATTTTGGTTTAGAGTGACAACTCGAATAAAGCTATGTTCATAATTAGTAGACAAAACACCAATTTTCCCATCCAAAATTAAATAAAGAGCTTCAATCAGAAGCCGACGGTGAAATTTGGCCATTTTAGGAGTAAATTTGGGGTGCTATAGGACCCAAAGTCACAGCAGCTGAGCTGCCCTAAAAATAAACGACCTTCACCGACCTAGTATCAGTCACTCAAATACCATTTTTCTCAGCCTAAATTAATTTAAGGGTTTCAAACTAGAGCTGATAGAGAAATTTGGCCATTTTGGGAAGAAATTAGGGCATTTGGGGATGGACTGGGGGGGAGAGTAGGAGCCAAAATTACAGTTAAACTGTCCAAAAATAAATTGAAATAACCCGTCCCAGTATCTGTCACCCAAACACCAAGTTGTCCAGCCAAAATCAATTTAAGGGCTTCATCGCGTTGTTGAGTTTATAGCCAGAAATCTAAAACGATTGTTTGATACAAACGGCCAAATCAAAACCCTATAATTTATACATCATGTATAAAACATATAGGTATTTTTGGCCCAATTTTGTGGCAGCGCTACAGAACTATCCACATGGCTGACAACTTTTTTTGAAATCTTCGGCGTAAAAAGATGTAACTACAGTAGGCTCCAGAAATAACAGTCGTATTTCGAACGAGTCGCGAGCGAGCGACTTGCTCGAGATTTCCTATTTAAACTGATAAATTCTATTTTTAAAACAAATTTATTTAGAGTGAGTCGCAAACAAGTGTCGAGCAAGCGACAGTCATTTTGGCGAGTACTGTAATAGACATGGCGACATCACTGTGTCGGTCATGCAGCTTTCAGGGAAATCGAGAACCAAAATCTTCAAGTGGTGTGTATACACACCTGTAAAGATATCAAAAAATAAAAACCACCCCGAACGGGGTACTCAAAAACCTACAGATACCAAAAAATACACCGGAAACGTATCACTAAACCGCTAGGTCCAACTGGAACAAGACATGAAAAATACGATTTTTCGTTTCATCTGTATAGTAAATGCGGCGGTAAATTATGGTTTCTCTTCGTTTCACTCACAAATTGCTGGACATGAGCCTGTGGTTTCCCTCCGAGATACCAGAATTATCCATGTGTTACATGTTATTAGTAGAAGCAAGAAAGGCATTATTTTGATCGAACGCCAATATTAGGCGAAGCAGGAAGAAAAACAAAAATCGACTATAGAGAAAAACTACCACATTATGTACGAAAAGCAATATATATTACTTTATTTACTTTTGTGCAAGCAAATTATTAATTTAATAAAGATTGTGGCTCCCATGCATTTCTAAATATGCCAATATCGGCCATATACAAGTTTATACTGATAACGAAAAACTTTTGGGTAATGTCAAGTTCACTTTAAGGTATCTTGGCAAGTTTTAATCAATCGAATGAACATGTTTGTCAAGGCTATGTATAATTGAGATCCAAAGTGAACTTTAAATTTTTGAACTACCCTACACATGTCAAGGTTTCCCCTCTGTTTTAGAGGGCGGATGCTTGAAATGATCCAAAGTGTTATGATGATCAAGTTATTGATCGAATCGTTGTGAAACTGTGCATCAGCAAAGAAGATTGCAGCTGCGCACTCTGTAAGACTAAGGTTAGCATTGGCTCACAGTAAACTTTTAATTTTTGAGCTACGGCCAAGGTTTCCCCTATGTTATAGAGGGCGGAAACTTGACATAATCAAATGTTTTATGATGATCATGTTGTGAAACTGTACAGCAGTAAAGACGATTACTGCTGCGCGCTCTGTAAGACAGTCTAAGGTTAGCATGGGCTCACAGTAAATTTTAAATTTTTGACCTACGATACACATGCCAAGGTCTCCCACGATCTATGATCCAAAATTTTATGAAGATCAACTTTTTGATGGAATCGTTGTGAAATTGTGTGGCAGCAAAAAAGATTGCTGCTGCGCGCGTGATCGGTCAATTTGGTTATTAGAACGAATTTGCACGTAAAAATAAAACTAGATTTTGCGAAATTATTTTTGTCTATATAGCTTCGATCAACATAGCAAAAAATTATCATTGCACAACATAACAGAAAAGCGTCTATCATGGGCTCGTGTTCAGATCTTAAAGTTTGTCAAAATGACAAAATTGCCGAAGAATATATAAAAATAGCGTGTTGCAAGATTATCGTACCAAGAACAAATCAAAGCTACTCAATTAATATTCGACATGCCTGATTGAAAAGCTCGTACGCCAGTGCACTTTATACTGGTGACAGCGCCCAATAGTTATAATAAAAACCCATAGGAGATGTGCCGTAACGACCTGACTAGCGAAGCATTTGTAGTTCAAATTTCCACAATCGATCCATTTTGCCGCCAATTACATAACAAGTCGGCTCGACAGAAATAAGAGCGCACCGCAATGTTAGATGGATCAGAGTTCTATATATGACAATGTTAGGGTTTGTCTATTTCGGCCCTTTTCAATATAATTATTAAAACAGGTACCCTCCCTGCGAGCTTCATAATCAACATAGCTTACAAGCATGATTGTTGATAAAATATCGTTAGTTCAAAAGATGGGCCTATTTAAAAGGTAGAAAAACTATTATTATTCCAAATATTGCCGAGAAACAGCAGTACCAAACAAGACCGAATCTGATGTATAAGTTTCACTTTCAAATTTTCTTAAACATGACCAATGAACAAAGTCTCACCGATTGTTGCGGCATATGTATCTGCAATCCAGGCCATTTCTCGTTCGCCTGAACCCATATCAGGCGCCGGTACGTCCACACCTGGCCCTAAAATGTAAATAATCCAGTTATGTGCCTAAACAAAATATTGCGTTGCACAACATTAAAATAATGGAAAAAATTTTATGCGTAAAATGTAGCGGGTAAAAATGTTCCACGGTGTGCATTTCAAATATGCGCTACAATATCTTAGCATTAATATAAAATATACATAAAACTGCTAGCTTGTCCCCTATGTGGGGGCGGGGTCCTGGTGCGCCTCATAACTGAAAAGTTCCCGTGTATATGACCGCGTAGAAAATTTCGCCGTATATATGCTCCCCCTGTGTAAAAAAATTTGCAAATTCTAAAGTTTAGCACCTGGGAAACGCTAAAGTTGTCTATTTTCAGACATCTAGTTCGAAAAACCGCCAACGGTACAGCGCCGAGCCCCCAACAACTAAACAATTCATCACCAATAATAATAAATTATTAGTATAAACAAGAGTGCATTAGGGAAAGTATGACACTTCCCTGCACTCTAATGTTAGCCCGTGTTTGATGATATGGGCGTTTTCGGCCTGACCCCCCCCAATTTTTTTTTGGGGGGGGTCGGTTGAACCGGCAGTTGCTTATAAACCGTCCCCCCTCGAGAAATCGGGGGGGGGGGGGTCTGAGCTACGCCCCACAAACTGGGAGGGGGTTAGGCCGAAAACGCCCGTATCATCAAACACGGGCTAACGTGTGAGTGCAGGGTAATGTGATACTTTTCAATAATGCACCCTTGGTATAAATAATATTAGCATATAACCATTACTCTAGAAAGCATGGATGTCAGTTCGAAAGATTTAATTATATTCCATATCATTATATATTCAAACAAGGGGCAGTTTGAGAGATGCTCCGCCGTAAATCTGGGCCCCTATTCGACCAGTAACATAAAATACAAGTCCTGGAGTGGTAGAGAATGTTTTGTGCTACAGTACAGACCTCTGAGACTTTACGCTTAGAGCATTTAATGAAGGATGTTATTTGAACAACGTATTGAAAAATAATTTTAACACTTTCTGATTTCGTTGAAGTTAAGATAAAGAAGTTTTGTCCCGAGAGGCTAATGCTAGAATTATGTAATATTTATTCGGACTGTGTAAATTTTGTCCACCGTGATATTTATACAGCAAACCATGCAAAAAGCCATGTCTCCGCGCATTCAGATTTAGTTCTAAATTCATGCGAAAATTTGCTGATGGATTTATTTACCAAGACATTGGGGCTGCATAATTTCTAATATTGCGGAATCAATTATTGTACTGGAATCTGTCAGGTAGACAAAAATTTCTGCCAGAATAGTTCGCAAGAAATTTTTACAATTCCGCAGAACACATCTTATTGACGCATAGACGTTGGCAACAGTTACCGCTAAATGTTTCATGGATGAAGAGCAATGTACCTAGGGCTATGCTGAACATTATAATGCTCAGTATAACAACGATAAGTGCACTAAAATTAAATGTCCACTGTTTACCTGTAACTGCATACAGAAACCATCCGTGGCGCGCTACAATATCGCTCTTAACCTAAAAGCTGAGCACACGAATTACCCAAAAATCCTTTCTTTCCCAATTCAATGGCGAGACGCCGAGTAATTTTTTCCAACTCGCGCTCAGAATATTTCCTTGGATCAATTTTAACGCCGGCTTTTGCACCGCCGAACGGCACATCGACAACAGCACATTTGAAAGTCATCAGTGAACTTAACGCCTTGACTTCGTCTTCACAAACCGCCATATCGTAACGAATACCTGAAAACACAAATATAGAATAATTTCAGATCCACAGTCAATTTTATGCACATTCACAAATCTCAGCGATTAGAATTTCAAATATTTTTGACAACAATAAAAACGTGTTGCAAGAGGTACTGTTTTTGAAGAGGTGCAGATGCAAACAGTAATTAAAGCAACTCCGTTACGAAAAAATTCGCAAGTTCACAGCTGGTCCCAAACATGGAGGTCTAAAAATTTCAGCCGAGGGGCGTGCCAGTGCGACACCACAGCCCATCATGACGCCAAACATACAGTATTCGGATAAAATAAGTTCAACGGAGGCCAACCAGCAAGGTTGGATCAAAAACCGCGTGTAAATACATAAATCCGGCCAAAATCATAAATGACTACCACCTAGCCAGGAATGTTGTGCTTAGTATTTTAGGGAATAGTCCAATTGCACAAAACATCATTTTCAAAATGTATCTAGTCCTCAATAAAAAACACTCAAAATGTATTAACGTGCTCAAATACGAAAAAAATCTCGCATGGTATTTTTGCAGTTTCCTGGTTCCCGAGATATATTTACTCAAGGCCCGCTAATCGTGAAAAATGACCAAAATCGGTCAACAAAATGGCAAGATTTTAGGTCAAGCAAAAAGGTCAAAAACAAAAATGTGCACCTCAGAAAAATTCAAGGCCCGCCTTTTTTGTCGAAATGGTCTAATTTGACAGGTTTTTTGACTATAACTCCAGACAGAATGAAGATATCTTTGATCTGCCAAGTTCATCATTATTAAAGTCTTCGAGACACTATTGTACCATCAGGCAATATCATTAACATGTCAGTGCTTGATGGAATAATAAGAAAAAGAAAAAAAATCGAAATATGATTAATTTCTGCAATCGCCTGTTTACAGGTATCTCAGGAACAAGTGAGCAAACAAGTCGCAATAGGTATAATTCAACTCCTTTCTAGGAGACCTATCGATGGATACTAAAATCAACCGTGTAAGCCTGGGTAACTAGATCCAAAAATCCTCTTTCTAAACCTTCCTTGCTACAGCAGTATATAGTGTGTTATAGGAAAGCCTCGACGAACAAAGGGTTCGTGGCTCCTCCCCGAGAAACCACAATTTAGTGCCATAGAAATAAATTTCAAATTTTCAAAATTCAGAATAATTTCGAAAAAAACAAAATTTTGATCGATTGCGATTTTGATTCACTGTACTTATTTTCGACCGGGCCTAGAACACCTATAAATTCATTGTGCAAGTTATAAACATGGCTAATATTTGCAACGCAAACATAACAGTTTCTTTTGCATTCGGCTAAAGTAAATGAACCTGTGATATACTAACAATTATTGTAGATATTTGACACAACACAATATTATATGTGCTTGCTACAATGATTGTTTTCCAATCACTCACTAGTTATTAAACGAGCAGCAGTTATGTTTTCATTGCAAAGGCGAACTGTGGCGTATGGCAACCGGTGAAATGAAAGACAATGACAATTCCTTCCGTAATTGCTAACATTTTAAACTGAGCTTTCTACGATGAAAAGTAACAGCTCATACGGTTGCCAAAAACTACCTGGAATAACCTGCTAGCGCTAAACTCATGGAAAGACAAAAATAACCTACCCAGATAGCATGTACTGCTATACAGTCTTAACCGTTTTATATTTAATATCAATTACTTATGCAATGTAAGCAAGCAAAACGTGTATTATATACATTGTTGTACCGCTTTATTACTATACGTAGCATGGCTTGTCAGTGCATCGTAAGCTACGATGCAATATTTATTTTGTCACATTTCGTCGTACAGTATGTAAAATGTATACTGTGACTATCAATATTAAGAAGGTCTTATCAGCTGCATCCTGAAGTAAAAAAATGTGAAAAACCCACATAAATTGGTGTGTCAGGTTGTAACATTGAGTACAATCAAAAACGTCCAAAATTTGCGACAAGTAGGTTGATTATTGAAGTTCGCCAATAAGTTTATTGGTTTCATAATCAGACAACCCGGTTAAGCTGGCAGTTAATTTTGGAAATAATTACACATCAGTATTCGAAGATAGCAATATAAACAAATATTATCTTTACTGCTCTGCGGCACAATAAGAAAACACAGCATCCTGATGCTCTATTTGTTTTTAATTATACTTTTGCAAGTATTGGTTTTATAGCACGCTGCTGAATGAAGAATCACTAGATCACTAAAAATTTTCCAAAATATCTATTTATTTGACACGTTACGTACAAGTTGTATCAAAACTATCCGCAAAGAGCTGTTGTAAAATTTGCCAATCGCAACACAGAACATCTTCAAGTCAACATGAAATCCATGATCTAACAAAGTAAAATATTGTTGCAATAGCTTCAATGTATCCGTGGTACTTACAAATATTATTAATAACTGAAATTACAAATTTCCAATGCCTGATCATTAGTGTACGCTAACGAAAAATGCGTACATAATGCTTATGGATAACCACAAGTATATAGCAAAGGGAAAACAATAAATTATATTAAAATCTGAGAGCCGTTTTGCCGTTAAAGTAGCTACACTCACCTCCTTTACATGGCGTTCGATGTTCGCTATGCTGAGCCCTCCATGCTTCAATTACCTGAAAAAACGAATGGTAAGTGGTGAAATACCATACTTAGACACAAACAAAACATTTTTTCGACATCAAACCATAAAAATATGCTCACTTAACTTTTGTATTCAAAATGCTGCCGCCAGACATTATTTAGCAACAACGCTTTTGACTGTATTTAGAATCAACATTTAAAACGGCATGGTTACGATTACTACTGCACGATAAACCAGTCAAAATAGGGACACTTGTCGCAAACAGTCCAAATTAGAAGACCAGCTAATATTACATAAATAGTGTTCAAAATATGACCACGACATTCACTGAGGAAGTGCCATTTGCAAAAGATGACAGCTTGAACAGCTGTCAATTTTGGCAATACGACGGTGCAGTGCGTGAAACTGTCATCGATGAAGCTATATAAAATTCCACAGCTGAATCCACTGATTATCTAAGATTATATGGTAGATAACATATGAATGTATTTATTGATTCATATGCAGATTACACATGAATTTGTGAACACAACTAATACTGCTAGAATATTGTTAAAACGAGCGTCCTTCCGTCATTTACTTCGATTTCCTGCTTCTCCACGAACCCTCGTGCATCAGTCTGGAGTCATCCCGATTCCAGATTCATAAGGGGTTGGAAGCGTGGGGCCGGGTCAGACCGGCGGTGGGATGGAGCGGAAAACCGCGTCCCACTCTAGTTTAGAGAAGCTATGTTTGACAGAACTTATGTAAACTTCAAATATCTACTAATGATACGTTATAATAATGGACACCTTATAATCTCAGGTTTACAATTTTTGGGCTTAAACTGCCATACCTACACCATTCTATAAAAACACTCATAACAACTGGCTGTTTTTCTATTCGGACCTGGCGGAATATCCAAAAACTAGTGTATACTCATACAGACCCTAGATTGGAATGAATTACTGGAATGTCCACAGTGGGGGGTGGGGGGGACCACCACTTTCAAAATCCTACCATGTTCGTGAGATTTCCCCCCATGTCCGTCACCCGCCACTCGGCCGAAACCCCCCCCCCATGTTCAACTAATTCCAAAAATTTTTATGTCTGAAAATTGGTTTTTTAAATATTAATTACGACTATTTATAATGCTAAAATATCGTTTTAGCTTGAAAATACATTCACGGTAGTAAAAATGCATGAAAATATGGAAATATTTAGTATTTTTAAGCAAATTTATCCCCTCACTTTTAATTTTCCCCCGAGAATGAACATGCCCCCACTTTTCGGAGGGCTGTGGACAGGCTAGCAATATGACATCATATACTGTGCTATAGCCTTTAATTTAGCAAGAATGGTTACAATACGTATAGGCTATAATGGATTCATTAACGGATTCGGTATATGTTATGAACACGAAAGTGTTATTGTTAAACGTGGCGCATACTTAGACGGCTGTTACGATTTTTCTGACTGAAATGTTACGATTTTTCTCAATATAATTAAATTTCGCATTGCATAAATTTGAAATTCACTGTGCTTTGGAGAGATGAGCTTTCGGATGTGCTGAGCATGAATGCTGATGCACAATCAAGTATCTTAGTGTTAGGTAGCAATAGAGTTGAGAACTGATAAAAGATCTGACAATATTGCTCCAAATCGTTAGGTTCAAATTTAGTCAATGGAGTGATTCTACTCAATTTCTGTTACCAAATCAGTTCATGCTTCCCAATGTTATATCACGTTAAATCTTGGGGACCTGTGTTGGTAAAACGACGCTCACATTTTTATTGAAGTTTCCATTTACGCATCCAAGCCCAAAACAATAATTTACAAAATTAATACTGTAGTCGTCCGAAATATGCTCTGCCCTCATATCTGTTATATTAGTCAAAGAATACAGCGTGGTAATCAGCAATAATTCGTCTTTTATGGTTCATATGGTTTTATGTTTTGTGTGGTTCGCACTCGCCCACAGAACATAACTGCTCGCATCGAAAATAATTTACTTTAGATAATAAAAATTTTGATAATACAAGAAACGTTGACAAATTTTAACCCTTACGAACTTCAAAATAGCCGATCTGTATAATCTCCGACTTGGCTTTAGTTCGGCCAATCTAGTAGCAGCTCCTTTTAGAGCAATTATGTCTCTTGTGCCAAATATGCAAAAATCAATTTGAAAGAACGATGGCAGCAAAAAATGTTTAATATTATATGTTTACGGCAAACAACGTGTTGAGTAAAGTCATATTTCATTAAAAGCCCATGCCGACTGAAACGCCTAAAACAAATCATCTATAGCATCTTCAGTCTCTACTATTTGACACTATTATATTTTGAAAATAAAAGCAGTAGAATTTTGTTTAAAAATATCATACACTATTAAAACGTTTGTTTCAAAAACAATAAACCGAAAAACGCAAACCTCAAACTCTCCGTTGTCTCGTTTGATCGGGTAGGTAATATATAGCACCTTATTGACGGGTTTGATATTGCGTAAGACGCCTCGAACGAAATGACGGTTCTCGTCGACGGTAAGACTATTTTTTGCCTGACGTTCCTTGACCAATTTGTCTTCGATTATGTGACTTCCGCGCTCGAAAAAATAATCGACCATCTGAAACAACGATTTCTTCATAAACAGTACACACAATAACAAAAGCGACCAGAAAAATTAATTTCGAAAGAATTAACAAGTTTTCGTTTAAAGCAAAGCAACTAATTAGAAGATGTGTTTTTTCTCACTCACACGTTAAAGGTCTTGCGATTGAATGAGCACTTAATGCTCTATCCATAAAGTACCTGACTACTGACTCCATTCTCTACTGAATGGAGCACCATCCCGTGCTGAAGTCTCCCCTCCAATCGATTTGCTATTGCAAGGCTAAATGTTAAATTATATATCTAGAGTTGTAAACTACAATGTTTAATAGCTACAATAAGATACTAAAATGGTTCAAAACTTTGTTGTTTAACATTTACAATGCTTGTGCCCGCATATACCCAGCCTGCAATGCTGTTTCACAAAATATATCTCAATATAGCATAATTTGTATTATATTTGTTTTAAATTTTGACTCCCCAAGCTAGACGTACCAGGTACATAGTGGCCATTTACCGGGTACGAGCCAGCCCCTACCTGAAAAATGCCTAACGAGAACCCAATTCTCTCCCATACGCCGAAGTACAATTCTCCATTTACTGGTCGGAAACATTTACTGCCGCAAACATATCATTTTCAATTTTGCATGGTACAAAATTGCAAAGCGGTGCCATATTTTATATATAGAACTAATTTTGGACAATATTTAACAAGGTTATATTAAACAATTTTAACAATATTGAAACGATTAGAAATATTCAAAAATTATCACCGGTCCTTGAAAAAAACGGGCAGATAGCTAATTTTGTGTAGGCTCCGAACCACAGGTAAAGTTCTTTCGATATATCAAAGTGTCCAGATACAAGTGCTTGTCTATTACTAAAGCATCAAGATAACTTCTAGAGATAAATACACTGCGAATGTCAACATCTGATACTACTCTCAATCTTTACTGTTCGATGAGCTAATTCATATGAAATACACTTCAGATGTCAGTGTTCAACGAAAAACGGTTCGGGTACCGTTACTGACTTGAAGTCATCCTGGGATAGCATTAATCGTTTAGCTGAAATAGTCGTTTGGTGACATTCGATGAGATGAAATAATGATCACATGTCATTTCATCTAATAGATACGCTAAATTTTCCCATGTAATTCGATGCGTTTATAAAATCCGCTTTGGTCAACAACTGTTAATAGATGGTTAGTAGACTTTGTGGCCTATATTGAAAGTACATGGGCTTTACACGTTCTAGGCCTTTGTAGTATTTTGTAGAAATGCCTATATATGGCTTATCTACGCGATAAATCATCGTTTAGGCTCGAGAAGATAGTGTTTAGAGATGCTTTCCTGTGACTTCTTATATTACAATTTAGCTTTGGTATAATACAAAAATCCCACATAACGCGGCTTTAGGTAGTTAATTTTAGATGTATTTAATTTCTGGCCAAGGAGAATGTCACTTCATTTGATAGTCTCGGGTTTACCGGTTAGTTTTCACTAGTATCTCGCAAACGAGTGAAAGCGGAGCGAGCATAGCAGCTGGCACAATGCGAGGGTAGACCAAATGCATTCAATCATGCTAAAATCCTAAAATCGACGTCTTGTGAATGGGTCGGCCTACCCTAAAACCAGAGAGTAACAGGAATTCCGGTCCCGCGAAAATAGTGTTCCGGCAAAGGGCAAAATAAAAGCATACCGGAACCGCAATTCCGGTTTCTTCCATATTTTTGCTTAATCTGTGGTCCCAACATATGTAATATATACAACGATCAAGTTCCATTAAAACTAAGGAATAGAAATGATTAACTCATCAATTTGCCGTGTGAAACGTCAGGGGGGCACATAATTTCAATAGGAATTTTTCACCTTAACCTGCAGGAGTTTGTTAACAAAACAAAGCCAGGTCGATGTTTGTAGCAGCAATTTTACACATCCAGAAGTCTGCGGGGTATGTTCAAACTAAATCGTCCAGCTCGGTAACAGGGTATGGATTACGTAGTAGTACTTACCGTGAGATTAACTAGCATAAATTGCGTCAAGGACCAGTCAGTGCGCTCGTAAACTTTTTAAATCAGTCTACATTAAAGTAAAGAAACGTTATCTGCAACGCAGCCAGAAACTGTTTTCTTGGCAATGAGTTGTATTTATTGAAACTGTGAGAGCAGTATCATAGTTTGTCTTATTTATAGCATTCTGATTAAAAGGTTATCATCATTATCATCTAACTGTGGGGCACCGTTTCCACAACGCCAGGCTAAACAGCGTCTCTGACCAGTGATGATAAAATTACCTTCTATTATTTTCTCTTAGAACCATATAAACCAATAATTTCAAGTTTCCTACAGAACAACGTGTAACAAACGTATGTGTAGCAAAGGAAGGCGACTTGAGACAGAGCGAAAGTGTTAATTCTATGCTCCATGTGTTGTAAGCACATGCAATTTGACGCAGCATAAGCAAGGGTGTATAGTGGAAGGTATGTTTTGCTCTGGGTGTCCAAAAACCGACATATTGATCAATAAATAAACATTAATAGATTGCTCAGTCTCTTTAAAGTTTCAGAAAGGCAATAATGCCATCGCAATACATTATATATATAAGTTTAATGTAAAAGTTATTTTCTATACATTTTAAATTTACGGGTCATTTCACGAAACCATGTCATTCAGTCGGGGGGCTACATCGGCACTTTTTGGCCCATAGCGCCAGTCTTTTGGAAAGAAAGTTGATGTCGCTGCGCGATGTAATAATAGCATGTCCGACGGTCATAATGAGGTATGGTAAACCTCTGTACCCCTAACATAGCAGGAGCCAGAGGCCTTCAAACAGGGTTGGCTAAATGAAGCCAAAAACACATGTCCCCTTATAAATACTCGCCGTATCGCTAGCACGTGATAGATATGTGTGTTTGTCATTTCACTGTGATCCTTTGGTATTTGCTAATTTTTGCGCAAAAACTTGGGAGTAAGCATCGACACTGAAGGTGACGTCAAGCTACCGAAATTTTTTTCGTGACATGTAGCTCGCCCAACGACCAAGGTCAAATCTGGCAGCTTTTCATACGCTGGTAAATAACGTCAAAGTGCACTATTGCCAAAAATGCTATATAACGGTAATCGTAATCAGTACAGGTGTTATAGAAAAAAAAGAATATCAACGCATATCCATGTGTTGTTCGATTATGAGGTCGAAGGTCATAAAGTGCCAAAAATGGGGTATGCAAAATGTACCCCCCGACCTGACGAAAATTAACTTTAAAAAGCCAAATTTAGAATACAGTCTTACAATAGGCCAGATAAAAACATACTAACGCCCCACTAGAATCGACCCATGTATTAAAAAATGGGGTATGCAAAATGTACCCCCCGACCTGACGAAAATTAAATTTAAAAAACCAAATTTAGAATACAGTCTTACAATAGGCCAGATAAAAACATATTAACGCCCCACTAGAATCGACCCATGTATTAAAAAATTTTTAATGAGAATGTAGCCCCCCTTATCTGACAAGTAACCCGCCCCCGACCTCATGTATAATAAAAGAAACCGAAGGTGGCAAGAACCATATTAGTATATAAGTTCATCATCATTGCACCATGATATGGGGCCGTGCTGTTAACTGGGTAGCTAGGGAACCGTTGCGCCTGCCCATACATCTATTCTTCGCATTTCCTTGGTATCATCACCTAAATGTCAGCTAATCATACATCAATTGTGTTTGTTTTGCAACAGCAGCGTGTTAAAATAAATCTAGAATCTCTAGAAGTGGCCAAAGCTTCACGCAATGTATGTTGTAGGGAGGCGTAGCCCTCATCCCGCCCTGAAGTGTAGCCCCCACCCCCCGCCCTCAGGTGTAGTCCCTCCCCCCAGACTAACACATATCGGGGTGCCAATTTTTACAAGGCCTAAAGATCTGCCTGAAATTTTTTGTCGGACATCCCCCACTCATGGTTGGTTTATGAGCATAAAATGGTATCAGTATGTGCTGTCTCCGTTGCGCTAGAAAAACTTCTGCGATAGGCTAATTCTAAATTGGTCGATTTTTTACCATAAAAGGACCCTAGCTGCACCAATTTTAAGTCGCAAGTCCTCCAAATGGCTTAACCGTGACCCTTTTGATGCGACTTGCATACAAACAGATCATGGCTCACATGTCACGTTACCCTACAGAATAACGACTTACTTCGGATTAAAACTTGACCACCCGGGTACTATTTGTGACCTCTGTAGCAGGTTTCAGGTAGCTCGTTTTGCATAGAGACAACGATATTCGAAAAATTCAGGGTTTTTATGTCGGAAAGGGTCTAGACACTGTACATACGAAAACGTTTCCTTTTGGCTTTAAAAATGGTGTTTCAAAAGTACATGGTTTCGTGAAATGACCCTACTATACCTTCATTTCTTTCTTCATCTGTTTTACTATATATAAGTTTCGAAGACCAGGTTCCGGTTCCGGATTAATAGGAGAGTTTCGGCTTCGGTTATTCCCTGCCTAAAACATACCATGCCCCTCTGGAAGGAAACGATACAGCAACAACAGCTCTCCGAAAATAGTATCATTTAGCGTACTTTAAAACTTGTATAAGAATGCTTTGACGATAGCATCCCACAAAATCAAAAAGGTGTTCTGTGAAAATAGGTCGGCAGACTCTAAAACATTCCCATATCCCCCGAGCGATATCATACAGCAATACACAGTAAGTATACTTAAGTATACAAGTAAGTTAGTATATGATACACAGTAAGTTGTATTCAGTGTGCTCGAGAACCTATATAAGGATGAATTGCCCCTCGTACCTCGTAATAACATGTCAGAAGACAAAAAATGGTCTTTTGTGAAAATGGGTCGACGTAACCTATTTGAACTAATGCAGGCCCAGGGAGTGAAAAAATTTATATATCAAGGCAAAAACTTAACAGCAAAATTGTAGTTTGGAAGATAATATCTGTTTTTCGCTGCAAAGCCTCCAGCTCGAGATATAGGTTGCGGATAGATACATGGAAAATGTGGCACTTCACCCTTTGGGGTCCCTTTTGACCCTGAAGACGTGAACGAGACGAGTTTAGTATAAACGGACAGAGACATATTTTGTGACCGAATAAAAAATTGTGACTATCCGTTCGTCCGGTGATGAGTTATGATCTCCACAGACGAACAGAAATATATTTTTTATGATTTTTCCCACTACAAAGTCATAGGTTGTTACTACATTTTATTTGCTTACACCGTTTAAAAACGGTATAGATTTCCCTTTTTCCATCTTCAACATAAGCAGATTTATCATTTTTTATTATACTTATTGCAGTCAAAATGTTAGTATATATATAAAACTGAATCTCACTCCTTTTCCGACGTTTTTGCGCAGCGAACGAAGCTAGCAAGCATTCATTAATTTGTAAGCGCATTGATAAATTTTATCATGTCTGTCCGCACAGCTAGTTTTTTTCTCAATATCTCAAGAATGAGGATGTTCCCATGCGATCTCCTGGATATTATAGCTTATAGTATTTTAAATGTAATGTCATATTTTGTTGCATTTGTTATTACAAAGGGTTTCGAGAATACTGAAAACGATGGAGCGATTCATTTCAACGCATATATCTGTAACCGATTTAAATCTGTAAACGACTTAAACCTTTTTCGAATGGCACTCCATTCCAAGGAACACCCCACGAATTATCCATGATTTGGTCATTTTCAATGTAATGTCGTTTTTTGAATCTGCTATTACAAAGGTTTTATAGGATGCTAAGAACCATGAAATAATTTGTTTGACTGTATCTGCCTCGATGTACTGTTTTAGATTTAGTACTGTCTCATGGGACCACCCTCCCTTGAGCCATGCATAATTTCGTGATTTTCGACGTAATGTTATAATCTGTTGCATTTGTAATTATTAAGATTTTCGAGGATGTTGAAAACAAAGAAGTGATTTTTTGACTGAATCTATGACCGATATGGACTGTTTGGAATGGTACTGACCCCTTAGGCCTAATTTTCAATCAAATTTTATAATTTGTTGAATTTGTCGTTATATAGTTTTCGAGGATTCTGAAAACGATGTGAATATTTTTTGAATGCATCAGTGACCAGTGTAACCTTTTCGACATGATACTGCACGCCCTGCCCCGTCTTTGATCTATGCCTGAGTTTATAGGTTTCAATATAATGCTGTAATTTGTTGATTGTTTTTTGACCCTATTTTGAATATTTTAACGATTTCTGCACATGGAGTTAAATATCGTACGATGTTACGATGTAAGAAAAAATCTAAACCGGCTCCGAGTTTTTTTGGAATATGTCACACTCAACTCGAACCGAAAGTCTACCCAACTATTTTTGAATTTCAGCAACCAAATCGATTTTGCAAAATGATACCCAGTGAGTGTGACGAAAGATGTGTTTCTGAGAATTTTTTAATTGAAATATCCACCTCAAAAAGAGCCAAATTTCCACCTTTGGCATTTATAGCCGGCTTTTCGACAACACACACCTCGAACCGAAAATTTAATCAACCGTCGTGAAAATTTAGGAACCAGATAGACGGCATTTAAGCTATCGTTTGCCCAATCACACCACGGTTTTTAGCTCAAGGTGGCTGCTTCCTTTGGTTCTCTGGCATTATCACGGAATCTCCATGATATCCTAAAATTCTACTTTATGCTATTGGAATTTATTGCTATTAACATAAAATGAAATAGTGTCCACTATAAAGTATACTATATAAAATGAAATTGTGTCTACTACATAATAAGCTATAAAATATACTTTAGTCTCTGAATTTGTAAGTTAATTCTGGAATATTGGTGCGAAAAGATGTATCTAATCAAAAGAACCTTGTATGTTTATATATTTCAAATTTTATTATATACATTAAAAATACAGCTGTAATTTTCAATGCCAAGTCTAGTATGCCATATGAAGTTTTTAACATAAATATTTTGATATTTTGTGCATGTTTAGGTATCCGATACCCACAAGTTTACCCGGATTTGGTAAACCGTCTCCCTACCTGGTACTAAATGCTATTTTTCATTCAAATTTTTACATTAGCGGTTGTTCGCTTCACACTCTCGTTAATCTTCGCTTGTTATGAAAAATGAATTTTTCTGATGAAGCCCATCATAGTTTTTCGGAGAACTACCGGCGGCAGAGCGGGTCTTTCTGTTTCGTCAAAACTATCCGAGCCTTCCGCCTAAATATGGTAAGCAAGGAGCCAGCATATTACTCAAAACGAGTACAGCTGAGCCGAGGCTAAAAATTATCGCTCACCCTCACCTCTTGTAGTATATACCATTCACAGTGTTCCGAAATGTAAGTTGCAATCTTTGGAAGGCCCATATTTTTTTCGAATCAAAGATCAAAACGTGTGATTTTCTTTGTGTGCTATAAACCCAGTCCCTTTAAACTTCCATACCAATATTTTAAGCTTTAATACAGTGTTTTACTATTAGACTAACTTTTAACTATACGTAGTTATAGAAAACGTGGTTTATAAGGTTTAATAAATCACTGGTTTAGTGTAATACACGGAGTTTTTGGCATGTGAGAGACATGGCGATAATTTAATATCAAAAAAACTGTTCTCTTCCAACTCCCACAGGTGAACAAAACAATTGAATGATAAAATTTCCCAAGTGAAAAATTGCACCTTAGGTCTCCCAAAAATCCAGCCGCCGCTGCTGAAATACCCAACTCAGCTCCCCTAGAAGTTGTTTTAGAGTTTGGACGGGCAAAGCTCGCCACATTCCCAAACCCGTGTGAGTATAAAGCAAAAGTGAACAATCGATTAAGTGGGCTATGCGCGTTGAGCAACAAAATCTCGATTGGCAGCAGTCTCTTCGTAACTCACTTCGAAAAAACTTGGATCTTGCTGCTCCTCCATTGGCAACTTGGAATCCTCAGTCGTTATCAATCTTTCCTGCTGCTGTTGTAAGATGCGATTATTCAATTTGAGCAAGTTGTCTTTTACACCTGAAATTGTATTCATTGATACGTTGATAATGCTCGTATGACTGTAAATCAATGAACAACTATATATTTATGAGAAAGAACATATGTGGTCCCGCTACTTAGGATATAAAAACCGGCCTCAACCGCCAGGCTAAGCTCGGCATGGCACGGGTCAGCGACTGCCACTAGGAATTCTATATCGCCACTAGTGACGCGATTTCAGTTCACACGGCCGGCCCGGTCCAGTTGACTCAATGGAGTGCCAGGATAAAGTTTATAATTATGTACTACGTACTATGTATAAACTAATTTATATTTAACAGCCTATAATTGGGACTAAAACGATTTCAAATTATTTATTTTTATAACATTTACCAATAGATGTGCTTCCACAAAGCCAGTGTGTCGCAAAAAGCAAAATCTGCAGGCCAGAGTTTGCGATTTTAACACTTTGCCTTGTCCCCTCTTAGGTTACCGCACTGTGTAGGATGCGCCAGGTGGTGTTGTACCGTGGGATTAAAGCACTAGAATGTGAGAAAGGCATAGCGCTATCATACATGTACTAAGCGTGTCCTGTACAGAGTTCCCGTCACTTTTGGATTTTTTCATGCTCCTGGAATCTCCAATCGAAGAATCTCATCAGGAAAATATAAAATTATGGATTAATGGGTTTGGTAATAAATATATACCATTTTTATGACTCTTTGACAACTGAATTTTCTGCTGTGAGGAGCTCTTGTGCATTATCGAAATCCTTTGCCAACTATCCATATGCTTCCTATTTATTATACTAAATTATACATTTTAAACAAATTTATTATACTTCTACATTCTTCGTAAAATCAGGAAAAAGATTCGTTAATCATATCTTACACGACTCGGTAAATCATACACGCTAGAGTCAAAAACACATTTCCTAGATACAAGTTACAGATTGCATACATATTTTATGGCACGAGCATGCTATCCAAGTGAAATACTTAAAGATACAACATAAACTTTACTAGTATAAAAACCGTTTGTAGTCCATAACACCATGACTTGCTGAACACTTTTGCAAAAAAACTTAGAAAAAATATTTCGTAGCAACAGTCTCAAAATAGTGTTACAGAGTTAATAATATGTATACCTGAAACATGACTGTTCGTTCTTACAAATGCTGCTGATGACAGCATGCATTTTGACGGCTCCAATAGTCCCACAACATTTGCAGAAGCAACGATGGCGGCGGGTAGGTTTAGTTGTAACGCCGCTTTTCTGCACAAAACTGTCAACCGGGCAGTCGACGACATTTTATATCGGTAATGAAAATATAGTTTAAACAACTAAACACCAAATCGAGTACGATATTCACGAAAGCAGCGAGCACCGAGCGAAAATTAAGCTAAAAACTACAAATCATTGGCAAAGCTGAGACGTTTTAAAGTTGAAAACATATATATACATATGAATATAGTGTAACGGCTGTTGGAACGATTGATATATACCTATCATCGCTAAATACACGGTGTCTAGGAAGCATGTAGCATAGAAATTTTGGTTATTCCATCTTTAAAATGCGGTAAAATTTCTACAAGTTTCAGGTTTCTGACAGTATAGTAGTAACTCGCAAAGCGAGGGGTACTTTGCGGCTATTTACCATTTTATCGTTCCAATTTCAGGGCCCCAAAGCCCTATTAAGGTCCCATGATAGCAATTAAAAAATCGGCAACACTTCAGGGGCAACGCTACCGTCACATTAGGTATATATCAGAGCCGAAGAACTGATTATTGCTTCTTCCAGTGACTAAAGAGACGAAAACTTTTGTAATTTATAAATCACATATTTTATGAAAAATTATAACCTTGAGTAATTCTTGCGTAGTAGTGCCCATAAGACTTCGAGCTTTATTTGATGCATAACATGCAAACACTATTGTTTTTTTCGCATTTAGCATCAACGGAAATCTACAAACACGTTCGACTGACTTACATACATCTATGGTGGAAATGTGACGAAACTTGACTATTGCTGGTGTCAAAATTTACCAAATTTTGTTCGGACACCGCCCTGCAGGATTAATAACACAACCAGTATAAGACTAAAACAATGAATACAACGGGTTTAACGGGCTAAATAACCCTGTAACCCCATCGATCAACCCAACAGACGAAGAACTTGCTTCGTAAAAGTTTTGAAATTTTCACTTTTTGAGGGTATTTTCTAAACTTTGGCTCATAGCTCGAAAACGGCAGCTCTGACAAAAATGCATAACTGCAAAGTTGTAACTCTCAAGAGGATTTCGGAAATTACTCCGTTTTCACCGCGAAGTACCCATCACTGGGATATAGGTCACAAAATATAGATATCCAATGTCCGAATTTCAAAAAAATGTGACCCTTGACCTCTTTTGGGCCCATTTTTACTCGGAAGACGTGGTTTGCAGGTTTAGCATCCAATGAAAGGGCACAAATAAACTGAATCTGTAATCAAATAAAAAATTTAGCTTACTAATATGTACTAATTCCCAACTAAAACTTGTATACTATAGGCTCAAATAACCCATGTATTAGGAGTGACACCTATTAGCGACCTATTAGTATATCTATATAAAAAGATCGGCCTTGTGTCGAGAGAGAACTCCCTGGGGTGAGCTGTAGCAGCGGGGTTAATTTTGTGAGTAAAACCCGGGCCGAGTAAAGGTAGCGGAATCGAACGAGCCATCCGTGAGATCCCTCCTCTCATCATAACAACCTATTGTTCCAGCCAACCGGGGCCGGAGGTATAACGAACGTGGTTTTCTGGTGTGGGCAAGGGTTTATCACTCATCAAACCGCGATGTAGTAACAATTTAATGATTTGGGCTAAACGTATTAGCAGTATAGTAGTGTTCAACAGCGATTACGCTGGGGGAAAACTTACGAAAAAGAGGAACAGAATAGCTAGTAAAATTATCCTAGCACAAAAACAAAGCAGCAAAACTACACTCTGCTTCATGACATTTTGTATGTTTTTTAATCTTATTTTATTTCTACATTTCTACTTCGTGACATTTCCAGGCCTTCAGAATTTCCTCAATCTTCTTCATTTTCACCGCCAAACCCGAATAGAACCAAGCTTCTGTAGCTGAAAACCAAAAGACAAAACACAACTCTATAATACGGCACATTGCTAACTCTGAACGAGAATTGCGTCCCGCAATTGGACCAAGTACTTCCAATCCATGTAGTAACGACCGATAATGAAAACAAGCATATACGATAGAAAATACGATAAATAATAACGATATACACCAATCCCATTGTAGTGAAGCCCGATAATGAACACAACCATATACGGTAGAAAAGACGGAAAATAATAACGATATACACCAACCCCATTGTTGTGAATGTAAATATTTCAGCAAAAAATATATAAGACAACTGACAGCACGATAGTAGTCGATAAGTCAGGCAGTTCCACTAAATTCTATAATTCCATTATTTACTGACCGCTGTTAAGTTATACGCGGCCCTAGCCAAGTAATTTTGATCACAGCTTTTTTACTTGTGGATATAACGTATTGTGCGTCTGCACTGACTCGTCGGGAATTTCACGTTCTGCTGTTTCACGCCCACCTGTTCAGCTCGCCCGGGTAATCTTCCTCACTAACACTTTCGGGCCGAAGCTGTTAAACTTTACTAACAATTATTAATATCTAATACGACGAAACTCTCGTTATCATTATGGCCACTTCTTTTTATGCGGAAGATTACTATTACTAATTCATTTTATAACTTGGATTAAAATACTTAGTTGTGAAGCTCAATCTCTTAATGCTTCGTTTTTTTTCAGTAACGCCGCAATTTTCCAACAATCAGTAACTAATACGCACTCAAGGCCCGGCGTAGTCCTTTACGCACCGTTCTTTAGAAAATAATACGAGAATTCGATACAATAAAATATGCTCTTTCCACTAAGTGTTTCTTTCGCATAACCTTGAAATCAGACCTCAAATTGCCAGAAGCCAGTTAACAAATAGAGACACAACGCAAAAAAGCATTCCCATTAATTAGCACCGAAAAGCATACGTGAACCGTCCGTATAATAAGCAACGGCTACGCTTACTAGGGTAGCTACGCAATCTTTCGCAAGATAAACTAAAACGATAGAATTCAAAATTTTAAGAAACTAAAAATTAGGGATAAATAAAAATAGGAAATAGTGTAAAAACACCAATTTTAGAGTTTTGGAGGGATCTGGACCTGGGGATACCCCAGTTGCCTACCGAACATCCAACTGTTATATATTTAAAGATCCAAAGGGGTAGGGGCGGTCTCGGAATTTTTATGACGGCTATCGGATTACTAAAATGGGGACGGGATTCGTCACCGGAAGATTGTGTGGTTTGAGGTGTGGCCAGTAGAATGTTGGTGGGACGATTTATACTGCGCACGTTCTTCCTTTTCGTGAACGGTACTAGTGCCCTATGTTTTGCAATGCGGCGTGATCCTTGATCGGCTCTAATCAGTCGAGTTCCAGATAAGTGAGCAACAGACACGTATAAAGAAGGTTTATTACGTATCACGTGATAAAATGTTAAGACACTACTGTCGCCGTAGATCACTTGCGGTACTATTTAGATAACTGTATCAGAATCGCAACACTATTCTTAATACTCGTATCAAAAAGCAACAGCACTATTCTTTAGTACCGTATTTTTGTTCACGATAGGCTACACCGGTTACTCCTGCAAAGTCTGACTCTCTACACTTGCATAGTCTGACTCTCGAACTTGCACATTCTGACCTTCGGCTTTTACATACTTGATACTCGTTTCAGCATTTAATTGCTTATCGCGATTCTATTCCTTTTCGGTTTACGTTACGCTAGGGCTTCTTAGACTTGGACCTAAGTTGTTAACCTTAAGTTATCACGGCTAGTGTTTAAGAGGTATGGTTGAGCGATAGAGATTTTCGCTTAGGTTATCTAGTACTCTATTACAGCCTTTGTGGGTTGACACAACACGCCTCCGGCTGGCTGACACACCGCACGAGTATATATTTGATTACCTTAACCTAAGCTTTATATTTACGCTAATAATGCCAGTTAGGTTAAACAAGCCGACCCCGGCTGGCTGCCGAACTACGTTACTAAACTGTACGATAGTGGTCGAACAACTGTGCAGTTGAACTTTCTTACTCCACACGAGCCCGGCTGGCTGCTCGTATGGGGAAACCCGTAGCCCCCGGCTGGCTGGCTAAGTGTAATAAGTGGGATCTAACGGCGACTCGAGGGGGTAATCGATTCCTCGCCCCATACTAGCCGGGTCTTCTCAAGAATAGTACTACTTGATCCGCCGACCCCGGCTGGCTGCCAAACTTCACAAGTAGCACTACTAATTTATCGAGACCCACCTACATACTCGCCCTAGTGTTGCTCACTCGACTTGAGGGCCGAAATTTTTAACGTATTACTAACTTAGGTTAAGCTATTCTATCGCTCCTACTAAAATTATGACCACTTCGATTCTTAGGTTTTTCATGGGAATTAGTATAACTAAAGTTAACTTAATACGTTGTAAATAACCTATGTGTGCAGTATTTGTACTCTGGCACAAGCTTACACAGCGCTGATAACCAATTCAATTACGCGCATTCTTTGCTCGATTACGATTTAAAAAACCGTAAAAAAAGCCAGGTTTTTCCAAATAGCGCAATTCTTTGAGTATAAGTGCTCTCCAAAACTTCAATTCACCATAAATCATAAAAACCACCCTGCCAGTACACTCAATTAACACTCTCCACAGCTCTAACACAACTCTTATAGTGCCGCTAAACTGACGTAGTGTAAAGCTAGAAAGACTAGCTTGGTAGTCTTCTTAAAAATTAAAACGATAATATTGAATAACTTGTAAACATGATAGCACTGATTTTGAACCACTTTCTCTTCGAGATACAAACTAAGACTGATTTGTGAAAACAAAACTAAACCAAACTGTACATAGCTAGTGAGTGAAGATTGAAAATTATGCAAATTAGATAACAAAGATAAAATAAAACTTGTAAAATATGAGATTTTAGAAAACTAGAAAATTCAGGGAACCATATAATAGTAGATTTCATAACAAAGAAATTTTAAACCCCAAAAAGTAAAAATTAAGCCTCAGGACCCTTGGTTACACCCCTGACACAAACAATCATTGTTATCGGGGGTCATGTAGGCTAGGGGAATCCAAAACTTTCAACATTCGGGATTTTTCACATTTTGTTTATTTAACGGTCCCTAAACTTACTTTGAAATTTTATTTCTTAAAATTTTAAACCTAGCTTAAATTGCATAATTGCTATTATTTAGTCGTTTTAGCTACCTAGTATTGGAGGTTGTTTTTGTTATTGTAGTTCAGTCTGGACTGTTCGAGCTTAGCAGCGGCGGCGGAAGCTTTGAGAGTTTAGAAGAGTAACTGAGGCAACTGTATAATTATTATCGTGAATCGCAGCTATTGTTTCTATTGTTTGGTTCAAGATTACCTAGCTAGTATAACTAGTGATATTGTGTCAGCTTACAGTTGCGTTTTATATTTGTTCCGGGTTACGCATCAGGATAGGAGAGCTTCCTTATGTATTTTGGTTTTTAGTTTAATGAAACTATGATTAGCTTTATGGCTTAATTTAGGAAGCACAAAAAGAATTGCGTGTCGTTATATAGTATTGGAAAGGCGCTTATACTATCGGAAAGGCGCCTATCCTATTGGAAAGGCGCTTATACTAGGCCCTTAGGCCAGTGGGTTAGCAATTTAGGCTCTTGGAAACGCCTATACTCGGGTTTCCTGTTGTACTACACGTGGTTTATTGCTTAGTTACACCTGGAGCGCAAAGAAGGCGTGGTGCTTGAGACCTGGTAGCCATAGAATGCTGGGAGCGAGTCACTAGGTGAGCTTTTAAGGATTCTTAGAGTGGCGGAAACGGTTCTAGTCGCACTTATATTATCTGGTCCTCGGAACAGCTGCACAAATTGTTGGGGCTGGTGCCTTTTTCACCACAAAATTTTTCTTTTTCTTTTCCATAAAGGCCGCCCCCACGCCGCCCTGGTATTCCCTGTCGCCCTCGGCATAGAATATGAGTGTAATATCTTGCGTAAAACTATATATATATAAAACTTGTTATATAATATAAAACTAGCTATGTAATTTATATAAATATATAAAATATAATAAAACCTATATAATTATCAAAATTCACCGACACCCATAAATTCCCCAAAAGCTAAATTTCTTAAATAAAATTATATAAAACACACTTTTTCTTTTCCCCCACCCTTTTTCCTACAATATATACATCACCCACCCTTTTCTTCTGCCCACAACTAAAATTTTACCCAAAATCCATTTTTCTCCTTTTTCCTACTTTTTCAACCAAAATTCAAACCCCTCCCTTTTACCCATACCTCCACAACTTCCCTAAAATTTTCATATCGTTTTCACATCACTATACCTAATCACATATTAACCCCTCTCCTACCCCTTCTTCTTATTTCCTATAAATTTACCCTTTCCAAAAAAATCCTTTTTATCCTTTTTCTCCATTTTTTAAATATCCCCCATTTACTCAAAACCCTACCAATCCACCCCAAATTTTAATATCCTTTTTCCCTTACCCCGCTGTTCATACATCTACTCCACCCCTGCCTATCTCTTCATTTTCCATAAATTTCACCCTTCCTTAAAATCCCAATTTTCCCCATTTTTTCACATTCTTCAAACATCTCCTATTTTCTAAATAATTAACCCCCACTCCTCAATTTCCTAATTTCAACTCTCCTACCTACCCCCTTCATCACATTAAAATTTACCATCCTCCTGTTTTCAAAGTCATACCCCAACTTTTTACCCCTTTTCTCATTTCAAATTTCTCTTTAAAATCCTTTTTTAAATTTTATAATAAGTATATAATATATATTATTATGTCCGCGGCAAGCGCGTATATTGTTAATACATTACGGTACTGCTTTGTTGGCGCCTAGGTAGCGATGTTATTATCACTAATTACTTACTTGTTCTTATATTGAATTTTGAATTATTATGTAGTTATGAATATGTAGTGATTGTTGGTTTGGAGTTGGATATAATTACCTAGCTACTTCAGGGACTTTTTCATAGTTTTATATTACGTGTCATTGCGCTTTTTTGGATTATGTCGACGTCTATTTGATAACTTGTGGGTTTGGAATGATTGCGCCGGTTGGCGACGCCATTGATATAGGCATATGCTTAGCGTGAATTTTTCATGAATTTCGACCATGTGAAGGTTACTGTCTAGCGAAAACCTGCCTTCGGCTAGAGTTAAGCGAGTTTTCTCGGCTTTGGGTTTAATGCTTATTTGATTTAATACATTCAGGCTTGCCGCGACTTGTAATACGCACAACTACGTTCACGCTGCTTTTTGGTCAGATATTCCTTACATGCTTCAGCGTCCATACGCGGCTGGTTAGCGGTTAACTACTATTTTTGGTATTGTCGATTACGTAAATACAGGCGAACAGGTATAGCGGAAACGTACCGAAAATTATGCTAGTATATAGTTCTGTTGTATTAACTGCGATATATTTATCTTGAGACAATAACGAATGGGTTTTGTAGCGTTATCTCATTTCGCTTGTTGTTTGGAATGTACTAAAGTAGATTATAGTAATACGGTTAATGCAGCTGTGAGATACAAGTCGTTTCGTTGTCCGCGGTCAAATAATATTTACAAACGTTAATGTTGTATGTTAGCTGTGTAT